>JAUIMR010008780.1:0-10292 GCA_032191635.1 Sarophorus costatus
AATAAACTTTATTTCTATTCTATTCTATAATAATAAATAGACAAAACATAGAATAATATACAGATTTATTATGACTAAGAATATAAACAATGACATAAATACTAATTAGTTAATGACATCAAAGTAAAACTAAACAATTTCAACGAATAATATTGTAATAACTCGTATTATTACAATGACTTAATCGAATTCAAAATGTTGCCTAATAGTTTTTTCCATTTTTTTACCAAGTCCGTATGTACATTTATTATTATTTATATAATAGTAATAATTAAACAGAAATTAACCATGGCGAACACCTCACTAATGCAAAGTTATTGCTTCTACAGACCTCATTTCTGTTTGCTGCTTAAAAAGTCGACCAACTAAAAATAAATAAAATGCGATTAAAAAAATATATATAAGTAGGAGGATGGGGGGACGCTGGCCTAAGAGTCTTAACGAGAAAAGGAAAGACAACAAAAACAAAGTGTTATTCAAAAGTCATCATCGGAATGAGCAATAAATTTGCATCGTACGACAATAATTATTTAGTTTAAGACACAATCCAATTGGTTTTTCACTTTTGCGTCTTTACTTCATTACTATTTTACTTGACTTTTAACGTGTTGTAAGAACTCGTGGTAAGACAACGAATTCTCCAGTCTATCTTCAATGAGCCTCTCCAGGAAAACGACCCGTTGTGGACTGTTCTCCTTGATAACCTGAAAAGTCGCCGCGTACGGTTTCTCTTCATTCAGATAGTTCACAAACATCCTCAATCTCCTACTATTAACATTGTTGAGATTGGGCAGCTCGTAAATATCCTCTGACAACACGTTAAATTCGTGTGCGTCCAACACATCTTTCAAGAAAATCTGCGAGATGTTACTACAAACAAAGAGCACCATGTGCTCACCCATATCCATCAAGTATGCCCCGTTCGAGTCGAGATTTCTCGCCGTCAACTGCAAGTGTGGTGGCACGTGAATTTGTTCGTCCTCTTCGCTCACTATCGTACTTTGTTCCTCTAGATTGTGCACCGGATATAAATCAGGATAGATCTGCTGAATCAGATACGGCAACGGTTTCGTTTTCATATCGCACATTGCTTTTATGCGATCGTCAAGTCTCGTTGAGGTTCCCACGCGAAATGCCGCACTTTTCAATAATGCCGAGATATATAACGGCAGTAATTTCAAACAGTCGGGCGCCATTAAACCTGTTGTACTCGTCCCCATGTTCAGCGACAACTTATAACTCGATAATATGTCGATCGCAACATTTAAAAACGCTTCACGCGCGTCGGATAAGCTAGACTGGGTCGATCTATCCACGGCCATCTTCGCTAACAACCCGACGATGCATTGTTGATCTGCCGAGTTGATTACATCATGTAAAGTGTTTGCGACAGGCAGACACATCGTGTGCACGCGTATTCTACGTTCCCCTTTACTAGACGTGTATAATAAAGCCGCTTGGAAACATATCGATTGCACGTCTGATAAAGATTCCTCTATCGAGACTTGCATCCCGAAACCCGCGTCCGGGTTAATATTTGGTAGCGACAGCAAATCTGTAGACCGTACGAAGAAGTTTCCGTGAAACGTGTGGATCGCCAGTCCCCTAGTACACCGTATTCTCATGACCGCCTCGAACCCGATCTTGCGCGTAACGTATCGCCTGAACGCGCGTTCGAACCCGTCGTTCTGCAATGTTCTAGACGCTTTAAACAGTGGGAAATGGTAAATACATCCGCCGCTGAATCGGCTTATACCGGATATCGTCGCCAAGTCGACGTACTGCGAGTTTAAGACGAATAAATCGACGGCGATCTGTTGACCGCTGCATTCTAATGCGAGGCGTTTGTAAAAGTCGTTCGCCGGGTTCAGATGGTGGACCTCGGTTGATGACCGTTGATTCGGGTCTTCTCTGGAAGCGACCGAACCGGGACCCTTGTTGGGTAGGATCGTCTGAAAAACGGTCACTCTACCGCCGGTCGCTGAGGTCATTTTGTACGCGGCTTGTAACGCTGCGCCTAGCGCGGAACCCGTGTCGCAGGTGTTCGCGAAACGCGTTGGAAGTTGCGTCAGTAAATCGGCGATCAAATCCCCCCGGTCTCGTAAATTCACCAACAAGTTATCGGGGCACGGGATGAAGACTTCATCTGTATCCAAGACGGTCATTTCGCGCGGTTGACTTTGACCTTCCGACAAGGAGTAAAAGTGCAATGCCGAGTCATAGCATAAAAATCCGATTTGCATCCGTGCGTCGCCTGGTAAGTTGTTAATTTCCGAGGCGAGAACGTCGCAAACGGTTTGTAAGTATCCAGTTTCGACAGCCAACCGAGACACGTCAAATAAATAGAGGTAGATCGCGGGTTGGGGCGGTCTCAACATATACTCGGCGGGCGCTATGTACTCTATCGTACTCGATCGGACCTCGGGACGCCGCGACGGGTCCCCGTACGTTTTACTGACCGGGTCGTACTGGAATTCTTCGGGTAGTTCGTTCACCCGATAGCAGAGGTTACATTTCCATCGTTTGGAGTCAACAAAAAATACAAACGGGTTGATGTACGTCCTGCAGGTGCGACAACGCACGATTGTGTTGCACTGGATCACCGGTAAATTGTTAAGGTCCTTGAACGGATGTATTAACACACCGAGGGGTAAGCGTGATTTTTGAAGCAGCGCCGTGCTCTCTGGTATTTTCGTCATCGTGCACCTCAAGATGTCGGGGTTGCAATTGGCCGCGTTGAGGAATTCTTGGCCTAAATTTATCTTCGGGGGTTCCACCTTCGACTGCGGTAATATGTTCGGACACTGTAGCAAATCAAAGTTTTCGTTACCCCATAATTTGTTGAATCCGGCCTGCGCCACGCCCCTGTTCTGTTGCGGTTGAAAATTCGGTTGGTTCTGGTACATACTCTGCGGGTGGTTTTGGTATACCTTTGGTTGCTGTTGATATTGATTCTGTTGCAATACCGGGTTCGGCGCATTCGGTCTCTGTGGATACCGGTTATTATGTAAATGCGCCTTATTTGGGTCAGATACAAGTCCTGGGAAACTGTTGGGTTTAGGCGGCATCTGTGTTAAATGCTGATAACCGGCTCCTTGGACGGGTTGCGTTTGTGGTTGAAAACTGCCCGGGTTTGAAACGGTCTGTTGATAGCTTGGGGGTAATTGTTGCCCCAATGGATTTTGTTGATAGTTTGGACTCGGGAAAGTACCTGGTACGCTACTTTGTTGAAAACTAGTTTGTGCTGGTTTGTTTTGTGGCATGTTCAACGGACTTTGTTGCATGAGGAGTGGATTGGACTGAGAGGTGTTTTGACTTGATTGCAAACCATGTGATGCTTGGTCAAAACTAGATTGAGTGGATTGCAAACTTGGTTGAGTACTGTGTTGATGAGTTGGTCCAACAGGTAGATTTTCCTGAAGTTTTGCTGGAATTTGTTGCCGGTTTGGTGGATTTTGTTGAAAACTAACTGATAAAGGTTGCATACTAGGTTGAGTATGTTGCAAACTACTTTGTTGATGTACTGGTCCAACAGTTTGATTTTCTTTAACTTTTGCTGGAATTTGTTGTAAGCTTGGTGGATTTTGTTCAGAACTAGTTGACAAAGGTTGCATACTAGGTTGAATATGTTGCAAACTACTATGTTGATGTATCGGTCCAAGGGGTTGATTATCTTGAAATTTTCCTGGAATCTGTGGCCGGTTTGGTGGATTTTGTTGAAAATTAGTTGATAAAGGTCGCATACTAGGTTGAGTATGTTGCAAACTAGTCTGTTGATGTACTGGTCCAACAGGTTGATTTTCCTTAAGTTTTGCTGGAATTTGTTGCAAGCTTGATGGATTTTGTTGAAAACTAGTTGATACAGGTTGCGTACTAGGTTGAATATGTTGCAAACTACTCTGTTGATGTTGTGATCCAAACGGTTGCTTTTCTTGAACTTTTCCTGGAAATTGTTGTAAGCTTTGTTGAAAACCAGTTGGTGAAGGTTGCATACTGGATTGAATATGTTGTAAATTTGGTTGATTTTGTTGAAGAGGCGGCAAATTGCGCTGTGATGAATTCTGTTGCAAACCAGGTTGAACTTGCTGTTGCAAATTACTTTGAACTTGACTTTGTTGCAAACTGGGTTGAACTGGTTGCAAATTTATCTGATTTTGCTGAAGTTTCAGTGGATTTTTCTGACTTGCTTGCAAACCAGGTGATGTATGTTGAAAATTTGACTGATTACTTCTTGGATTTTGCAGAATTGATTGATTCTGTTGTACTGGCGCTGCAACAGAAAAACTACTTTGCTCATGTAAGTTCACCCTATGCTGTTGAGCTACATTATAACTCGGCTGTGTCTGCACAAATTGAGGCTGTTGACTGGAGGGTGCCGGTACCCCCTGAATCTGATTTGTGAACAACCCCTTCTCCTGACTATCTCCAGTACTTTGGAAAAAAGAGCTAACTTTTCTAGCATCGTCATTTTTATTTTGATCTAAGTTCTTCACTGAAGCAAAATGACTTGTTGATGAATGCGTAAACATATTCTCCCCTTGTTTTTCCTGCTGTTTTGCAACAATTGGTGATACAGTATTCTGCACTCCCCCAGCACTGCTCAGTTTTGTATTAGTTTCTAACACCGGTGTAGATGTCGTAAATGTGGGCACTTTAGGGCTGGAAAATGGTGTTTGGTCACTTTTTGACAAAGACAGACGTTCCATTTGTCCCGTTATAGCAGAAGGACCCCGAGAGGGCGGCAGCTGACCCGCGGGTATTTCTAATTTTCTTGGAGGCAATTGAGATAGTGGTATCTGTTGCAAATGCCCTCCTGGGGAAGAATCTCTCGAAGAATGCGGGGATCCCACCCCGTTAAATGGCACAAATTTATCGTTTGTCTTCATCGCATTGTGTTGCGTTGGAATACCATTCAGTAGGTTTTCATTCATCATTCCTTATGGTAGCCTGAAAAGTAATTGTACTTCAAGATTTTTCGAAAAAAGCTACTTCATTTTCTCCTAAAATAAAAAAGTTAAATCGCGTTGACGTTACGTTGAGGCAAGGTTATATTTAACTACAAGTAAATGCAATTCTTTGAGTTTAGAAGTCGTTCGGCAAAGGAAAAACGCAAAAAGACTAACACTAAATCACTTATCAAAGACAAAAATGTCGATTAACGAAAGAATAATATCAAAACCTTTGAACCTTTACTACTTGTGATACTTCTAACATTATGTTTGCGGGTAAAATATCAAAATTTATAAATTTGTAGACATTTGACTCACCTTAATATCACCCAGACAGTCTTTCCAGCGGGTTCTTAGTCGCCCCTTTCGTTATTTAAACTTTTTTTTCGTACAAATTCATTCCGAAGTCAAGAAATTGTCATTGTCAATCTTACGTGGCCGTCGACAAGAGCGCCACCCATCGCGAACGTAGCGGCGACATTGACAACTAACTCTCCCTGTATTCTATATCCCGAACTATCATTCATAATTTCATAGTGAGGTCACAATTTACACAAAACTCGATATAATCTTTCACACATAGTAATATGTATTAAATTGAAGATATCCTTACGATAGTACATTTACATATAATTGGTTTTGAAAACAGTGCGTTCAACATATTGGAGATAAGACAGTAGTTATTCAGTGCTCGAACTCTAGATGTTATCAGTTTAATTTTTAACTGCATTTAAAACGTTTCCCAAGGTCAACAGTAATTAATACTGATAACGTTAATATCTCGACGCACTTTGTAAGACATGATCGAATTAAATTGGCGATTCAGGCACGGTTTTTATGATAAATTGTAGCATATCATTGAGAATCAGATTTGTGTGTCACGGTCGATTGTAATCATTTTAATTTATCACTTATGAGGCTTCATTAATTTGGAGATTAAAGGGGATTTGGTTTGTTAAAAATTTATTGCATTTTTACTGAAGGAAAAAATTGTGTTTTTGTAATTAGTAATACTTGCTTCCCAAAGTAGATGGCAGTGCGAACGGTTTTATAAAGTACGAATGAATAAACATAATATATAATTCATGAATTGTGGTGTTTGTATTTGAGTATTAAGAAAATAAGAAGAAATCATAAGAATTTGTACACAAAAATACAAATCAATTTTAGTAAATATTGGAGAGGCCAACAGTTTTTCAGAACATCCACTAAACTCTTGAATAATGCCAAAAAGATAACGGTGTTTGTGTCGCTATCTTGCCGTAGAATTCAACACAGCGAAAATAGTGCAAGTGTAGTTATAATTGGCACACAATCAGTTTTGGTTGAATACATAACCGGAATAATTTAATTACATTTAACTATATTTCTAGTCCTTTTGTGTTTCCAAAGTCGTTGAAATTCATTGTGAAATTAGCCACATTTACAATTTAATAATTTTGTAAAGATGCCTGATGATTTATAATTATTTGAATAATGTAGAAGTATGGAATAAGAAAAACGTATATACACAAAAAAAGAATAATCCGAACAATTTTCAATTATAATGATCTTAGCCAGTATTAGTGTAACTGTCAAATTGGCGGTAACCTAACGAAAATATTTCACATTTTTGACATGTTGCTATTGCAAGTTTTATTAATTTTGTTTAAAAGAACATAGTACAAGGTAAAAACAAGTCGTCTTATTGGCGTTTTTATACAAATTTATGTGACATGTTTTTAGCGATACGCAAAAATGATCCCAATGCTGAGCTGTTTGTTTTGCAAACGCAAAAGGCGGTTATTCAAAATTTACAAGATTTACGGACGAACCGAGCGACCTATTACGAGTTATATCGTTAGTTTCTTCGGAGATGTCGTAAGTACCTCCACCATTATAAATTAGTTGATGTTTATCATATTTTAATTGGTTAAAATTAAAAAGGAGGAATATTTGCGGGAAGACCATGGCATATGCAGCGCCTGCGTTTTCCTCCTAAATAAACTGATCTATATCAAAAACTACATGTATAAAACGATCATCGATGACGGCAGCGAAAATTCCGATGACACTCCGTACGTAACATTCTCCACGGCGTACAAATTATTCTTACATAATCTGGAAAAATTAAACTTCGACGAAGCAGAGATAGTCGAAGAGGAAAATGTTTCCGATTTGTTGAAACCGACTCATTCAATACCGAGCAGTTATGATAGTGATTACGATTATAGAAGCGATCGCAGTACTCCGTATGTTGATCGGGAAGTAGAGAGAGTCTTCCGGAAAACCAGACGCAAAAGAGAGAAGAAAACGCCTATGTTACGGTACGACAGCGATGGGAGACTGTTAAATAAACGCACGAGGTCCGTTAGTCGTGCTCTGAGTGCGTTGCAGGAAGACGTTGTCTCGGAACCTAAAGAGTCCGTTTGCAAATGTACCGATTGTCAGATTCAATTCGATTCTGGGAATTTTGTGCAGAGGAACGCCTCGGAACATGAGTACATAGCGAAACACTGGTGTAAAGAATGCAGATCGGGACGATTTACTGCCTTGTAAGTGTTTTCTATTATTTGTATAGTGCGATAAAAAATTATGTGTTATATCCAGTTCTATTTTTGATTAAATAGATTAGTAACTTAATGGTATTTATTAGCATACTTTTATTGATTTAATGTGTCAGTTGGAAAAACATGTAACATAACCTACACATCTTTAGTGTTTAATATACAGTGAGTTCATAAGTTATTTACATCAACTCGTACTGTGAAATTTTGTATGAAATGTAATTAATATATGTGACAATAGATAGGATTGCCTTTTGGCAATATTGAAACTCGACACGTTTCTTTCAACACAACACTAGCGAAACAAATTTATCAAACTTTTCCCTTTTTTTATACTCTGATACAGAGAAGACTTTGTCCATCACAAAGCCGATGAAGAAATGACGATATTTGATCGAATAGACTACCACGTTGCCTCCCAGCAATGGTCCTACCGTCAGGACTTAGACAACCAAATCGCCAACGGAGAATTCAACGTCAAACTTCTCGTACAAACTGGTAAGATCGCCGAGAGTCCCAACTTAACTTTCATACAATCGCCGGAAGGGACCAACAGCTCGAGTTCCAGGGGCGGCAACGGGAACAGTCCGACAAGCTCTTACGGGTCATCTAGCCCGTCTAGTGTCGACACCAGGCGATCGACGGAAGAGGACGACGTACCTTACGCCTACGAGGGTGAACGAATCGTGCACGATATCGTGGAGTCAACGCCTGAACCCCAGGAATCGGATAACGAGTATGAGGGTTACAGTAAGTCGAGGGAATTGAGGGTGGTCTTGGAGAGGATAGTTCTCGATCCGAGGCAACTCGAGGCGTTATATCAGAGCAATGAATCTCCTACAAGAATAACTAGGAGTAGCAACAATAGCTTTGTAGAAAAAGCGGATGAACATTTTTGTGACAGTGAAATGACGAGGGAGACGACTCCTTTTAAAGAAAAAAGTGGGAGTTCTTCGTCTTTGGGTAACGATCCAGTGAATTGTTTACATTCGCCTTGGGATTTTAATTTTGATACGAGGACAGATACTGAAAATGATGACGTTTACGATAGCGACAGATAAGATATTAATGGTTTTTGTGTGTTGTTTTTGAGTTGCTTGTGTCTGGAAATGAGTTTGTTTTGTGGTAGGTGATATTGGAGTATTTTTGTAAGGTTGGTCGAACTGTGTACACTTGGGTTGTATCTTACGTTCAAAAAGATCTGTGGTCATATTGTCTCTGAATTAAGTGTTAACTCAAGGTCATGTTGGTTTACCAGAGCCAGGTAAATTTATGTTTAGGGCCAATTTTTAATCTTTTAGTAACATTTGAAGTGCATTAAAGTGCATTGGTATTATATTATAAAACCGAAATGAAACTAGTATCCTCCAGAAAATTCTTGAAAACAAGTTCTCAGCTAAGGGATTCCTTCATGAACTTCTTTGACCATCCACACTTATTTTTGAACGTACCTTATGAAAATGTTGTTCCTAAGAGATAGAATAGATATGCTTTAAGTTGTTATTTTTAGTGTTAAACGTGTATTTGATAAACTATTAAGATTTTTTTTGTTTAATAGATAGTAATAGCTAAGTACAGGGAGTTACAAGATAAAAGAAAAGGAAAATTTGTAAGAGTTGTAACGGTCTTGTTAACACGAGCAATAAGATTCTAATGAAGGAATTTATAATGCCTTTAACAAAATGTATAATTGTGTCACATTATGTGGAAAAATATGTTCTGTTGTCAGATGTTTCATTCTTTTTTTTCTTTGTTTTACGCCCTGTTTGATTTGATCGCACCATTTTCTAAATAAGTTGTTAAAATATTATTTTAAGATATGTAAGTTCTTAATTATGTTATTTCTGGTATATTTATCTAATTGTTTCTTGTTGAACATTTTTAATCGTGAATTTAATTTTGCACTAAACAATACAAAAAGATAAATTAAATAATATTTTTGGCGTTTCAAATATAGAAACCAAAATATTGTTTGTAAAATTGTATAATCAAATTTTAAATGCCATTAAAGATTATAAAATATGTATTTCACATTTTGTGGTACTTTGTGATCCAAGTAAATTAGTAAATTAAATATTAGATATTTTTATTGCTCGTACCTAATCTATTTATAAAATTTTAACTTTAAGATTTTAGTTACTCAATAAGTGCAAAAAAGTTGTACATATTTTGAAAGTAGTTTTTATGATTTTAGTTGTTTATTTTTGCTGTGTATTTAATTGTCAGTTGAGAGTATTTACACTTGTAAATAAACAAAAAGAAATGCGATTTCTTAAGACCTAATTTGGTATAATAAAAATTATAACATAGATCTTTGTGCTACTATTTGTTTTCTTTGATAAATTGAACATCATTATAAAGGTAGTTTATAAAGAAACAAAGAAACTTTGTTATTAACTTCGCACAGTGCGAGAACATGAAAAAATGGTAAGATTCATATACAGGCCGGTCCCTGACATCTCTTCCTTTTCGTTAGCAGTGACGGACAGGGTTTTCCGTTATTTTCCGCTGGCCTCTTGATCATTCTCTGCTTATATTGGTATCCTTTTCCGCAAGAGACACTGCATTGTGACCAAGAACTCCAATCAGTAACCATACAATCGATTTTTGGGATTTCAGACTGCGAGGTGTCCACAGAAATTGGATTTCCAGACAAAGCATCTGTAGAAAATGAAAAGCAACATGTACATCAAAAATTCTAATTTCAAGTTTGAAATTCTGGGAGGTTACCAATGAGCTGCCAAGGCAAATAATATTTTATTGGGAGTAAGTTCTCCCACTTTTTAACAGACACAGT
>JAUIMR010008802.1:0-10351 GCA_032191635.1 Sarophorus costatus
AAAATATAAAATATATAATAATAGATAATTTGACGTATAAAACGACGTATAACTGATGTATAAACGTTTATCCGTCAGTTTTTGATATTTTTTAAAATTTGTATTTGATACTAATGTGTCTTATGATTATAAGGTTACTACTTACTAGTTCTAAAACATCTGGCAAGGGCGCGCCACCAACCTGAACCATTAAATGTTGTGTTGTTTGTACAGTTGCGCTCTTCCATTTCTCTGCTAACAACTTTCGATCGGCCACGTTTAAGGACATTCCTTCTCCACTGGTTCCATTGACTAAAAATCGCAATAGTTATGTATGCTAAAAAATAATACACGATTGATTTACCCAAAACTCCATTCACTCCATTGTTTGCCAAATATTCGGCATATCTCGGAATTATTTCATAATTTATATTTCGGTCCCTAAAAAATGCGTTGAAGTCATAATTAAGTTGAACATTGGCAAATATTCATACTTATCATCGTTGAAGGCTGTAAAAACCGGAGCGATTGGTCCACGATATGTAAAAGCCCGCTGTAATTAATAAATAGTAATAAAAATGCATAATAGTGTTAAATTACGAACCATCTTGTTTTTCATTGGTATTCAACAAGCAACTGAAGCTTGGGAGAGCCGAAACATTGGTTAAACGATACTGATATGTTTAAAAGATAGGTAGGTATCAACACATCAAGATGAAAATAATCTCGGTTTTATACGTATTATGTAGTGTAATTATGTGGCAGTTTAGCAAATAGTCTTTTGTTGACTAATTGCTATATTTTTTATTACTTTGTTTAATAATCCGTCTTGTCATTTATTGTCGTTAACCAAGGTTGAAAAACATTGGATATTTATATAGAAAATTACAAAAATGATGGTCAGTAATTTTAGATTTATAAATAGTTTGTCTCCTTAGTGCTCGAAAATGTAATACGTATGTATGTATGTTATTGTTGTTAATTATAGATGTCTCTATTCTTTGCAGAGAAATGAAGCAACCAACCCAATCATTCGTTTGACAATTTAGCAAATCTAGGTTAAGAACCAAAATGTCAACGTACCCTATATGACAACACCGATGTTTTTAATCAAAATTTTAACTTATTAAGTGGTATAAAAATGGTGCTAAAGAGAACTAAAGGTTACCAAGGGATAGAGGGCACTTCAACTACTACCAAAAATGAAATTCCTGATCTGGATGGTGTTATCACGCAGGAAATTGAAATGGCATCGATGTCCGTTATACCTGATGGTTAAATTATGTTAAATATACTACGAAAATCGTTGAAATGTACATTTTAGATACATATACTGTCACGCAAGCTGTGAACGCTTTGGGCTTTGGTTGGTTTCAAGTTAAACTTTCTTTATGGACTGGGTTATGCTGGATGGCTGACAGTATGGAAATGACTATACTGTCAATATTATCACCTGCTTTGCACTGTCACTGGCATATTTCAAGGTAAAATTCAATTATATTAACGTATTAATTCAAGCATCAACAGATAATTGGAAATTTATGCAGGTATCAACAAGCATTAACAACTACAATTGTATTCTTAGGAATGATGCTTTCCTCCACATTCTGGGGAAATCTTAGCGACAGATATGGAAGAAAACATGTAAATATATAATCAAAGTAAGTACGAATGTAAACATCTAAAATTCATCATTTTAGGCTTTAACTTTATGTGCTGTTTTGTTATTTTATTATGGTTTGTTAAGTGCTACAGCACCCAGTTTTATGTGGATCTTACTTTTGCGTGGTTTAGTAGGTTTTGCCATTGGTTGCACACCACAATCGTAAGTAAAAATATTCAATTTTTAGCTTTTTGTTACTTTTGTTTATTGTAGTGTTACATTGTATGCTGAGTTTTTACCTACAAAACAAAGGGCTAAATGTGTTGTTTTATTAGATGTAAGTGTCGTGTGTGCAAATGTTTCATTGTTTTGTTTCCTTTGTGCTTTACATATTTTTTTAGTGTTTTTGGGCTTTAGGTGCATGTTTTGAGGTATTTTTAGCTTTAATAGTAATGCCCACCTTGGGCTGGCAGTGGTTGCTAGCACTATCAACAGGGCCATTGTTAGCGTTCGCTTTGATATGCCCTGTAAGTAACAAAAATGGATCATCACGTATTGCCATCACGATGTTTTTTTTATTGATGACTTTCTTTCAACTTATTTCAGTGGCTCCCGGAATCAGCAAGATATCATGTAGCTAGTGGACAAACGGACAAAGCATTAGAAACTCTAGAAAAAATCGCAAAAGACAATGGAAAGCCCATGTTATTGGGTAGGCTGGTGGTTGATGATGCCACCACCATTTCACCACACAGAGGGAGATTTCGAGATTTATTAGTACCATCGTTGAGGCTTACATCGCTATTATTATGGTTTATATGGTATTGCTTTTCTAATACTACAGTATTGTGAAAAATATAATTGCATATCTTATAGGATGACCTGCGCTTTTTGTTACTACGGTTTAGTCTTGATGACAACAGAATTATTTGAAACATCAGAATTAAGCTGTTCCAAAAAATTAATACCACATGAAGCAATTGATACATGTGCTGCTGATTGCAAGCAACTACAGACTACTGATTATATGGATTTATTATGGACCACACTAGCGGAATTTCCTGGTATGGTTTCTATAGGTTAAAGTTTATACAAGAATTTCTGGTTTTCAGGTATTTTTGCAACCATTTTTATCATTGAAAGGTTTGGACGCAAGAAAACAATGGCAGTTCAGTTTGTCCTTTATGCTATCTGCTGCTCTTTACTTCTTATATGTACTTATAAGTATGTCCAAAATAATTTTTTTAAATTATTTCTAAATATACTTTTTTGCAGACGTGCTTATTTGACAATCATGTTATTTTTTGCTAGAGGAATTATTGCTGGTGTGTTTCAAGCCGCATATGTTTATACTCCTGAAGTGTACCCCACATCGCTTAGGGCCGTCGGTGTAGGTTCTTGTAGTGCTATGGCGCGATTTGGTGCTATGGTTACACCATATGTAGCTCAAGTTCTCCTGAAATCATCAATATCCTTTGCGACGACAATATATGCTGTAGCCGCTATTTTGGCGGCAATAGCTTGCTTAGTTTTACCGATAGAAACCAGAGGAAAAGAATTACAAGAACAGGTGCATCAGGAAGCACCACAGAACACAGAACAGAACAAATAGTTGTTTTTTATTATTTTACAAGTATTAGATGATTTTGTTTATTATTGATAATGTGCTAACCGTACGTGCAAGTAACTGCAGAAAGGCTGTTATAGTATGTAAAGATGTTTTACCAAAGCATTACTTCCATTTTTCACCATTTTCAATTACTTAAGAGAAATACTAATTAGTACTTATTTATACAAAACTATTTATTATACAAAATGTATTTTATGATGGTGTTGGTACTTAAATGTTTATAAAATGTTACAAAATAAACTTACGTAAAAGCTTAATTTAGTTTTATTTTATGACATCCTATTTTGTACAGTAAATACCGAAACAAAAAATTTTGTTTAAAAACAATTCTCATAATGAGTAATATATTAACGTCAAAATCATTGAACTCAAAAATTGTGACCTCTTCCATTCCAAATTTATAAAACTGCTCGAACCTGACCTTATTTGCTCACAAAACAGTGAATACAATATATAATTTGAATACCATTTATGTCTGAATTTCTATAAATATCTGTCTTGTAAGGCATGCCAAGTAGATCTGTTTCTTGGCTCCTGACAACCGCTCCATTGCCATCAAGAAGGAAAATGGATTCATATGGGCATTTCCTTGCCCATCCAAAGCCTGGGGAAGCAGTTGTCATTACAGGTAATAATTCTTGTAATTAAAAGAAAATATTGATTCTTGATTGATTTTTTTTTGCAATAGGTTTGTCCGGTAGATATCCAGATGCGGATAATACAAAAATTTTTGAAGAATGTTTGTACAATAAAGTGGACCTAGTTTCTGATGATACAAGACGGTGGACACAATTCCATGATGAAATACCGCAAAGAACTGGAAAAATTAATGGTATACATAAGATGGATGTAGGCTTTTTTGGTATGATTTTAGTATTTAGAGCATTTAGAGACTGTTCGCATTTGCCTTTCACCATATGCCTAATATTATAATCCATAATGTTTTCAAGGCTTGCGACAAAGAGATGCTAACTATATGGATCCAATGATGAGAATCCCATTAGAAAAAGCTATAGAGGCTATAATCGATGCCGGTTACAATCCTGTAGAGCTGGAAGGTACAAACACAGATGTATACTTCGGAATATGTAGTTCGGAAACAGAGAAAAAGATGTTTTATGAGCATACTTTTACAAATGCTGGAGGAGTGTTAACGTTAGTGAATTTTTTCATTAGTTTTTCTTTCTTGTTAAAGAAAAGATATTTTATCATAGATGTGCCCGATCTTTGGAAGCACAAAGAATAAGCCATTTCTTGAAACTTAATGGAAGATCTTTTGCATTAGATACTGCATGCAGTAGCGCAGTACATGCTTTCAATACAGCTTATGAAAGCATTCGTACTGGACAATGTGAGCAAGCATTGGTAGCAGGTGTTAACATATGCCTGTCTCCATATTTTTCTTTACAGTTTTCAAGGTAACTCTGAAGAATATTTTGTTTTTATTTTGTAATCAACAAACTACATTCCAGGCTTGGGCTGCTGAGTCCTGAAGGAGTATGTCGCGTATTCGACAACGATGCTAATGGCTATGTACGTTCGGAGGCTATAGTTGTAATGTTCTTGCAAAAAGAAAAACATGCCAGAAGAATATATGCAAAAACAATACATTCTAAATTAAATTGTGATGGGTATAAACCGGATGGAATAACATATCCTTCTTGTGAGACACAAATAGCATTGATGAAAGAATTTTATGAAGAATGTAAAATAGATCCTCTTAGTATATCATTTGTCGAAGCTCATGGAACGGGAACCAAAGTAGGAGATCCTGAGGAACTGATAGCTATAGATGAAGTATTTTGTAAAAATCGAAATAGTGCTTTACTAGTAGGATCTACAAAATCCAACATAGGACATACAGAACCAGCGTCTTTCATATGTTCAGTTACAAAAGTGATCTATGCATTTGAAAATGATTATATTCCACCAAATATCAATTTTAAGACACCACGATTAGATGTGGAGGCATTACAAGTAGGGAGAATAAAAGTGGTTACAGATAAACTAAAATGGGATAATCACAATGGTCTAATAGGTATATCTTTAGGATGTTAATTATCAAAACATATCAGTACATTTTTCTAGCTATAAATAATTTTGGATTTGGTGGAGCAAATGGTCATGTTTTACTACAACAGCACAATAAACATAAGGATAGATTTAAAACAGTAAAAGATAATTTGCCAAGATTAGTTTGTATCAGTGCTAGAACACAAGATGGGGTAAATTATATTTTGGATGATTTTAATAAGAGAGAAATAGACTATGAATATATTAGATTGTTTCATGAAATCTACAGGTAACGTTATCATATATAAACTAGCAATAATTATTTTGTGAATTGTTTTTGTTACAGCAAACCGTTGCCTAATGAAAGATATAGAGGGTTCACAATTATTTCTGCCAAAGGTGAAAAATATAGATCCATAAGTAATTATTTTCAAAAGAATTCTATTGCTATTGGTTTTGGTATGTTCGAAGATGGTATACTAAGTGTAATTAGAGATTTATTGCAATTGGAAATCTTCCAAAAAGCATTTAATAAGTAAATCATCCATTGTCTTATGGAACACACTAAATAATGTTTTATATTTACAGAATTCACTTGATTCTCACTGAACTAAATACCTATAATATTTTTGATATACTAACAAGTTATACACCAACAAATTTAATTCATAAGTTACTGTTAAACATTTGCTTACATATTGGTATGGTAGATCTCCTGAAAGCGTTAGAAATTACTCCTGACTTTTACATAGGATCATTTATTGGTGAATTAGCATGTGCGTACTATGAAAGTATATTATCAGTTAAAGACATTTTGGACATTATTTTGAAGCTTTCTGAAAAGCATAAACAAGAGGAAACTAAATTAAAATCAAGTTGGTATAGAGACTTGTTTAGAAAAAATATTAATGAAGTATTTGTAGGCTTTGCTATTGCACAAGAATTATCAAAAATAATTCCACACAAACAAATTTATTCCTCCAAATGGAAACGTTACGGATACACTGCCAATACATTCGAATTAACTACACATTTAATAAATGCTTTACTTTATGACCAAGGATACGTAATTGCTGAAAATTTATTTCCGAAAGACACCATTCTAGTTATGTGTGGCCAGAAATCTAAAATTGCAGAAAATCAATTGGGTGCTATCAATTTATTGGAAGACTACAAAGAAAATGCTTTAGACAGTTTATTGTACGGCTTGGGAAGGTAAATTTGAAATTTTATGAAACTACATCTCACTAATTTTTAATTAAAGGCTTTACCAATATGGTTTTAATGCAAAACTACAAACACTATATCCTGCAATACAATGGCCTGTAAGTAAGCAAACCCCTATGATCTCTCCATTACTGACATGGAATTACAATAAAGATCTGTTTGTTGTATCTGGTTATGGTCTAGGTGATAGAAAATATGAAAAGTACATCATTGACACTAAATATAATGATTGGGCATATATAACAGGACATAACGTAAATGGTAACGTTAACTCTGTTCTGTCTTTCAAAACGTTATCATTTAAATCTTTTAGGACGAAATTTATTTCCTGCTGCCGGCTATCTCTATATAGTTATGTTTTCCTTTGCCAAGCTGCGATGGGGAAAGCTAAGTCAAATGAATATTTGTATAGATAGTGTAAAATTCCTGAGAGCTACACATGTTCTTTCAAAACAAACTATTAAATTTGTCGTGGCAGTTGAACATAATGGAGATTTTGTAGTATCTGACAAAGATGGCCCAGTTGTTTCTGGAAGGATTAGTGAGATAGAAAATCCGGAAGCGGAATTGATTGATATTCCTATTCAAACAGAAGAGTCTGGATTACTACCGCTTACTGCAAAAGATATTTACAAAGAATTGCGACTAAGAGGCTACAATTACAAGTAAGACTAATTTACTCTCACGTTTTTAAAATAAGGCAATCATTTTTTATGCTATAGTGGGCAATTTCAAGGCATAATTGAGTGTAACAACCTAGCAAGTGTTGGTAAAGTAAAGTGGGAAGACAACTGGACCACATTCATAGACAGCATGCTTCAAATTCAAATCTTGCAGGAAGATACACGTGATTTATACGTTCCAACATTCATACAACAGATCATCATCTACCCTGAATTACATTTCAGTAGTATCAATAATAACACTACTAATATTGTTGTTGAACGAAACTCCAAAACAATTCGGTAAGTTTAGTATTCATCCTCCTGAACAATTTCGACAATAAATATGATGAATTTAGAGCTGGAGGAGTTCAAATAAGAGGCATAGGTTGCGCAGCGATTTCAAAACGCAAATCTTTATCTCAACCTGTTCTTGAATCGTATCAGTATATTCCAAATGAGGCAACATTATATTTGGAACAATCCCTTCGTGTTACTGTTCAGCTAATATTGGAAAATAACCCACAGACAGAGTTTAAGTCGTTTGAAATATTTGAAAATATTTCTGGCCTTACTAACTGCGAACCATTGAGTCAAGTTCTACAGAAAGCGGTAGAAGATCAACCGTTAATAAACGGTGAGATCAAATTATATTCAGAAACACACTTTGACTATCCAGGAGTGCTTATTGCTGAAAATTCAGTGAAATTAGAAACAAATTTACTTCTGGTCATAGGATGTAATTTATTATCAAGCAATAATGATAATTTGGAAGTAGTACTAAATGCTTTGGAACCAAACGGATTTGTTTTAACAAGAGAAAGTTTGCAATCTGGAAATGTGCCAAATATACCCAAGTTACAAGTGTTGACAATACATACGACAGAATCAGAGAAGCTAATTCTATTAAAAAAAATTCATAATACTTTAACAAAACAAGAATTTTATGAAATACCCAACAGTTTGGCAGACTTATCTTGGATCCCAAATCTACAAGATCAGTTAACAATAAACCCACACACGATTCTTATTTCCAAAGGAAAGAACTATAATGGTATAATAGGTTTTATAAACTGCTTGCGCAGAGAACCTGGAAGAGCTTCTACTAGATGTCTTTTTATAATGGATGATGATGTGGAAGTTAACTTAAACGACAAATTTTATAAAGATCAATTAAGAAAAGGGATGGCTATGAATATTTTGAAACATTCACTATGGGGAACGTACAGACACTTACCAATTCAAGAAGTAACACATAGAAAAGCTGAGCAAACCTTCGCTCTTGTGGAAACCCCTGGTGATTTTTCTAGTTTAACTTGGGTTGAAGGACCACTTACAACAAAATCTCAATTAGATGATGAGGATATATTAGTTCATGTAAGCTTATTAATAAGGAATTGCTTTATTCTAAAAGAGCAGAGTGACTTTTCAAACTTTCATTTTTACGAAAAATGATTTTTTGTGTTTAGGTTTATTACTCCTCTTTGAACTTCAGAGATATTTTAACAGCATCTGGGCGTCTTCCAGTGTCTATAGGAGTAAATACTAGAGTACTTAGGCAAGGGTTCCAAGGATTGGAGTTCTCTGGAAGAGATGCAAGGCAAGTAAAAGTCTATGTTACCATCTAATAAGTTAAAGATGTATTGCACATAAGAAAAGTTAGTAAACACGATTCGCCACTTTTTATTTTCTCCATCAAATATATTTTAGTGGTCGTCGTGTCGTTGGTATGAGGCAAAGAGGCTGCTTAACCAGTATTCATATGGCCAATAAGTACATGTTATGGGAAATACCTGATCATTTTTCCATGGAAGACGCTGCCACTGTACCTGTGGTTTATTCAACTGTTCTATTTGCATTTAATACCGTAATAAAAGTATTACATTTACTTTACAACAAACGATGTATATTTTTATAGGCTGGTGGTCTTAAAGAGGGACAAAAAGTACTTATCCATTCAGGAGCAGGTGGTGTAGGTCAAGCAGCTATTAACGTCGCTCTATACTATAAATGTATTGTCTTTACAACTGTTGGAACAGAGGAGAAACGTAGTTTCCTCTTAAAACAGTTTCCGCAATTAAATCCACACTACATCGGCAACTCACGAGACATTTCTTTTGAGAATATGATTCGAACTCAGACAAAAGGACAAGGCGTTGATATAGTCTTAAACTCTCTCGCAGAGGAAAGACTATTTGCATCATTACGTTGCATTGCAAAAGGTGGTCATATGCTGGAAATTGGAAAATTTGATCTTGTAAATAATAACGAATTAGGGCTGTACGCTTATCGAAAACAGATCAATATACATGGAATCATGTTAGATTTAGTTTTTGAAGTAGACAGTCGTAAAAGTGTTCAAGTAATGGTGTCAGAAGCATTTAAAATTGGCTTGATTAAACCACTACACAGAACTGTATTTCAAAAAAATGAAATTGAAGATGCCTTCAGATATATGGCGACTGGAAAACACACTGGAAAAGTTATGATAAAAATCCGACCAGAAGAAAATGAATTAATTCCAAATGAAATAATTCCAAAACCAGAATTATTTCAGTGTAAATCTCGATTTTATTGTGATCCGTCATGTTCCTACATAATTGTTGGTGGTCTTGGTGGAGTCGGAATGGAATTAGCAGATTGGTTAGTTGTAAAAGGTTGCAAAAAATTAGTTTTGGTGTCTAGAAATGGACTTACGACTGGTTACCAAGATTTGAGGATCAGATTCTGGCAGAAATATGTTGATAAAATTACAATATCGAAAAGTGATATTACCACAAAAGAAGGTTGCATCAATTTAATGAATCAGGCAAATAAACTTGGCCCAGTTGATGCTATATTCAATTTAGCAGTTGTTTTGAAAGATAATTTGTTTCAAAATTTGAAAATAAGTGATTTTGAACAGTCATTAGCTCCAAAAGCATTGGCAACTAAGCATTTGGACGAGGTGTCCAGACAGCATTGCCCCAATCTAAGGTTTCTACTTAATGTTCAAATTTCAATCAAAGATTAATGCGGCTTTTATAGATATTTTGTGGTATTTTCCTCAGTATCTTGTGGAAGAGGTAATGCTGCTCAAACTAATTATGGTATGGCCAATTCTATTATGGAGAGAATTTGTGAACAGCGTCACAGAGATGGATTACCAGCTCTAGCTATACAATGGGGAACTATAGGAGATGTAAGGAAAATTATTGTAAAAGACAACAATCATTATGAAAGATTTTAGGTTGGATT
>JAUIMR010009397.1:0-11196 GCA_032191635.1 Sarophorus costatus
TTTCTTGGTATTGAATATATCTACAAAATTATAAAATGAAAAAACAATATTTTTTTCTTTAGAACCAGCTCCTTGTAACCCGTCACCGTGCGGATTGAACACGATCTGTAGGGAATCGGGCAACAAAGCTATCTGCGAATGTCTGCCAGGTCTATTCGGTAACCCGGTAACAACCGGCTGCAAACCAGAATGCACGATTAGCGCGGACTGTCCACTCAACAAAGCTTGTTCCAACATGAGATGTATCGATCCGTGTCCTGGCGTCTGCGGCTTCAAAGCCGCGTGCAACGTTATCAATCACAGTCCTGTGTGCACTTGTCCGTCCCCTCTTGTCGGAAATCCGTTTACTCTCTGCAAGGAACAACTGCCAGAAGCAAAAATAGATCCGTGCAGTCCGTCACCTTGTAATGTTAACGGTCAATGCCAAGTAGTCAACGGAGCGGCCGTGTGTATTTATCCCGAATGCATTATCAACCAAGATTGTCCTCGAGACAAAGCCTGTTACAATCAGAAGTGCAGAGATCCTTGCCGAGACGCGTGCGGTTACAACGCGTTATGCCAAGTCATCAACCACAGAGCGGTTTGCACTTGTCCCGCCGAATACACCGGAACGCCCGAGATCGAATGCAAGCTTCAACCACTTCCGGTTCCGATTCCACGACCCGAATGTATTCAAGACTCCGATTGCGCTAACGATAAAGCTTGCATTAACGAGAAGTGTCTAAATCCTTGCACCTCGTCACCGGGACTCTGCGGCTTTAACGCTGAATGCCGAGTACAGACGCACCGACCGATATGTATATGCAAATCGGGATTCACGGGAAATGCGCAAAATGCTTGTTTCGAAAGTACGTTCTTAGGATACACGAAAACTCTCTCGAAATTCATTATTCCGTTTTTTTTACAGTTGGCTGTAGAAGTGACGGTGACTGTCCGTCTACTCAAGCTTGCGTTAACCGAGAGTGCGTTGATCCTTGCACGTTCACACAGTGCGGTCTGAACGCTCTATGTCGACCCGATTCATACCATAGGGCAAGATGCTATTGTCCGGATCGTTTTAAGGGCGATCCTCAAGTCCGTTGCGAAAGACCAGAGTGTACTGTCGATGATGACTGCCCGTACAATTTGGCCTGCAGGAATGAGAGGTGCGAAGATCCTTGCCGATGTGGACAAGCAGCTATATGCACGGTATTTAACCATCGGCCGCAATGTTCTTGCCCGCCTGGTTTTAATGGGAATCCCATAACAGCTTGTGCTCCTAGTAAGTCAAAGTTAATTGTTCTTCCCTTCATATTTTATTCAAATCTTAATGTTTTAGTTATTGAAATGCCTGAATGTAAAATGGATGCCGACTGTCCTAGTAGACTCGCTTGCTTCAGTGGAACGTGCAAGAATCCGTGCACAATTGTAAAACCTTGTGGAAAAATGGCAGAATGCACTGTGGTCGATACTCTACCGCTGCGTACCATGTCATGCTCTTGTTTACCCGGGTTTGTAGGTGATGCAGATGTGGAATGTAGAGGTACGCATTTCAAACTTATTCACGAAATATATTGTGTACTAATAAGAAAAGTTAATCTCAATTTCAGGTTCTTTGAATTGTATATACGTGTTTACAAATGTTTTCCTTATCCTTTTAAACAGCAACACAATAATAGTATTGCACATCCGACATTTAAAAATTCACATTTTTTCAATTTACATTTATTTTTCCTGTAGCTGAAAAAGAGGCTGGATGCAAAATAGATCCTGATTGTCCTGAAACAGCAACTTGCATTAACGGACAATGCATCAATCCGTGTATCGTGGCAAATCCTTGCACGCAAAACGCTCATTGCGAACCCGTAGCACACAAAGCGGTTTGCAAGTGTCCGCCAGGTTTAATCGGCAATCCACTTATTTCGTGCTCTCCAGGTACATTTCATCTAGTATTTCATAACTACGTTCCTTGCTAAACGTTATTTTCAGTGCCCACAATTGAAGCGGAATGCTCAAAAGACCTCGACTGTTCATCGGATAAGTCCTGCATAAACCAAAGATGCGCCAATCCTTGTGTTATATCAAACCCGTGCGGGACCAACGCCGAATGTCAAACATCTCTCCACAGACCGGCTTGTTACTGCCCAGACGGATGGGGCGGCGATCCTCAGATCATGTGTTACAAACCAGAATGCAAGGTAGACGACGAATGCCCATATAACAAAGCGTGTATCAACGGTAACTGCCTTAATCCGTGCACAACCACGTCGTGCGGACACGGAGCTGAATGTATCGCCCACAACCATCGTGCACAATGCCAGTGTCCCCTCGGATTACAAGGCGATCCGTTCGTATCGTGTATAAGCGGTGTTTGCCAATACAACGAAGATTGTTCCGATCACGAAGCGTGCGATAGATTGAATAGAGTATGTCGACCGGTCTGCGACGATGAAACGTGCGGTGATGACGCGATATGCGTCGGCGAAAATCATCAACCGATATGTAAGTGTCCGCCGGGAAAGTACGGAAATCCTTACGTCGAATGCAAAGATGTCGAATCGAGAATTCCGCTACCGACTCCGGAATGCAGGAGCGATTCCGAATGCTCTTCCCAGTTCGCCTGTATCAACGCTCGTTGTCAGAACTTGTGTGCGATCACGGACTTTTGTTCGCACGACCAGGAATGTCGAGTCTGGGATACGTTACCTTTGAGGACGTTCATATGTCAGTGTCCCGCGGACACCTTTAAGGATAACACTGGAAGATGTAGGCCCGTGGCCACCAGAGGTTGCGCCACCGACTCCGAATGCGACGATTCCAAGAAATGCGTCAGGGGTAGCTGCGTCAACGCTTGTTCTGTAGATCAGTGCGGTATTAACGGTTTATGCACGGAGCGATACCATCAAGCTCAATGTACCTGTCCACCGGGTTACACGGGAAATCCGCACGTTGAATGCTCTAGAGGTAAATGTATCGTAAACTTACGATAACCACCATTTATTAATCTTACTTTTTGCAAAGTAGTTAGGGCGCCACTACCACCAGTACCAGAATGCTATTCCGATGATGAATGTTCTTACGACAGATCTTGCAGGAACCAGATTTGCATCAACCCATGTGCAGAGGACAACAACTGTGCTGTCGGAGCATTATGTTCCGTATCTGCACATATTCCAGTATGTAATTGCCCCCTGGGCTATGAAGGAAATCCACGAATTGAATGTGTACCACGTTAGTTATAAGATAAATGCTCTCATTCGCTTTTAAATAAAATTAATTTTACAGCTAAAGGACCGGTCGCTGGTTGCAAGTCCAACTCGGACTGTGCCGGAAGTCAGGCGTGTATCAATACACGATGCGCCAGTCCATGCAATTGCGGACCGAATGCTGAGTGTAGAGTCGCCGGTCACCATCCAACTTGTTCCTGCACACCAGGTTATTCAGGAAATCCACAGATTGGTTGTACTAAGCGTAAGATTGTCATGGCGCGTTAACCGACAAGTCCAAAAATAATCTTCTTGTATATTTGTAGTGGAATGTGAATCGGATAACGAATGCAGCGACGACAAACAATGCTACAACAACCAATGTGTAAGCCCGTGTATCTTAGGTGATCCGTGCGCTCCAAATGCCGAATGTTACGGTCACCATCACAGAGCGAATTGTAAATGTCTGGCCGGCTACATCGGAAATCCTCTTCAAAAATGCGAGCTCGCGGAATGTCACGTAGACAACGATTGTCCATCGAACAGGGCCTGTATCGAACATCATTGCATCGATCCGTGTACTCCTGTCGCGAATCCACCTTGCGCACAAAACGCGATATGCTACGTTCAAAATCACATAGCGGGCTGTAGATGCCCGTCCGAGCTCCCCGAAGGAAATCCATTTTCATACTGTTACGCTTCTATTATACCACCAGAATGCCAATTCGATATGGATTGTCCCAGCAAGCAGGCCTGCATTAAAAAGACTTGCGTGAATCCTTGTACCAAACTATCACCGTGTCATATCAGTTCACGATGCTCCGTTCTTGACACCGTTCCAGTTAGGACTATGACGTGCACGTGTCCAGAAGGATGGGTACCAAATGAAAACGACGAATGCCATCCACTTCCCATCCCTCCTCCTGGATGTGTTTCAGACGACGATTGCTCGAATACCGAAGCGTGCGTGAATAGAATGTGTAAAAATCCGTGCAACTGCGGTAAGCACAGCCAATGCTTCGTCGAAAATCACAGACCGGTATGTTCCTGCGAACAAGGGTACGATGGCAACCCGGAAATCGCTTGTTACGCCGTGGGCTGTCGATCGGATTCGGAGTGTCAGCCCGGAAGGGCTTGCGTGAACTCGCAGTGCGTGAATCCGTGCTTAGTTAACGATCGCTGCGGCATCAACGCCCAATGTTACGTCAACGTGAACCGTGCCGAATGTCGCTGCTTGAGCGGTTATAGAGGGAATCCGTACGAACGATGCCTGGTAACCGGATGTACATCAAATAACGATTGCTCCAATGACAAGCAATGCATCAACGCCCAATGTATCAATCCTTGTATTTACAACGACCCGTGCTCTTCGCGAGCTGAATGCAGAGTTCAAAACCACATCGCGGTGTGCAGATGTCCGCCCGGATACGTCGGTAATCCGTACGTGGATTGTCGCAAAGAACCGGAGCCGGAATGTAGAATTGATAGCGAATGTCCACCGCGATTAGCCTGCGTTAACAATAAGTGTCAGGATCCGTGTATCATCTTCCTTCCGTGCACCAGTCCGTCGGAATGTCTGGTGGCCAATTCCGTGCCTCTCCGTACCATGATTTGCATATGTCCGTCGGGATACATCAGCAGCGGCAGCGGAACTTGTCAACCGACGAAATCCATCACGAAAATCAGTTGCGTCTCGGACAACGATTGCGCGGCGGATAAATCGTGCGTCCTAGGAATCTGCAAAAACCCGTGCAATTGCGGACAAAACGCCGATTGTCGAATCAAGGACCACAAACCGATATGCACTTGCAAACAAGGGTATATAGGTAATCCCGAAATCGAATGCACGAGAATCGGCTGTAGGAGCGATAGCGAATGCTCCGGCCAGCATTCCTGCATCAACAGGCAATGTACTCCCGTATGTCCCGCCGATAAAACAACTTGCGGTAGAGACGCGGTGTGTTACGGTGTCAACCACAGATCGGTCTGCGAATGTCCGCCAGGATTAATAGGCAATCCGAAGATCAATTGCCTCACCGTCGGTTGTAGAGCTGACAGCGAATGTCCCACTACAAAGGCATGCATCAACAATAAATGTAGAAATCCGTGTGAAGGCAAGAGCGCTTGTGACAGAACAGCGGAATGCAAAGTGTTTAACCACCAACCGGTTTGCGCTTGCCCGCCGGGTTTCGTCGGCGATCCTTTAACCAGATGTCTACAAATTCAAACGAAATGCAAGTACGATTCGAACTGTCCGTCGCAAACCGTGTGTATCGGAGGAGAATGCATTAATCCTTGCGTTAAGACGCAACCGTGCGGTATTAACGCAGATTGCACCGTTTTGAACACCGAACCTGTAAGGACGATGATCTGCCAATGCAAGGAAGGATATCAAGGGAACGCCGCTGTACAATGCGACAAGAGTGAGTTAGGCATTCTTTATATTTAACATCAATTACAATATCATTTCTCTTGCAGCTACTTTCTGTAGATTTGATAAAGGTTACGTCATCGGAACTGACGGCGTATGCAAATGTCCACCGAACACGGGTCTTAACGAAAACGACGAATGCATCAGATGTCTCCCGGAAAAAGGATTCAAAATCGACGAGAGAGGAAGATGTGTCTGTAACCTGGAAAAGGGTTGGATTATAGACGAACGCGGCATCTGCGCTTGTCCCGTGGAATTCGGCTACAAGCTCGACGAAAGCGGGGCGTGCGAACCGATAACCGGTTGCTTCAGCGACGATCAATGCGCCGACAATAAATATTGCAATCTCGAGACCAGGACCTGCGAAAATCCTTGTGTGAATCCTCAACCAAAAATCTGCGGACTTAACGCTTTCTGTAACGCGACCGACCACAGAGCTATCTGCGTTTGTCTTAACAACTATTACGGAAACGCCGAGGACGCGTGCTGTAAGAATAGCAAACTAATAGTGAGCGACAAATCTTAATCGTTTGATCTTATTTTAGTACCGTATAAGGTTATTCCCCCACCGGACTTCCCACCACCTCAAATGAACGTCAAATGTCTTTCCGATGGCGTCCAAGTCGACATTGACTTCCCCAAAGAAGAATTCAATGGCGTTTTGTACGTGAAAGGTCATAGCAAGGACGAGGAATGTAGAAGATCGCTCACTATCAGTTCCACGGACACGGAAAATAGAAAACAGGACTTCAAAGTGCACTTTGGCAGTTGCGGATTGGTTCTAGTGAACGTATGTCCTCAAATATTTTTATTTTTTATTTAATTATGTGATATTTACACCTTGGATGCGATATTTATGTGAATGAACAATTTTCCAAATCTAATCATATAATAGCTTATTTCAAGAAGATATTGGAAGAAATAAAGGAAAAAGCTTCCAGGCTTAGCCGAGTGTAGAAGAAGGCATTCGAAACTTCAAACATTGTAATCAAATGCCTAAACCTAAAAGCTTTTTCTATTCTTTCAAACAACAACTCTCACTATTCTCGCTATATTTTTCTCACTAATAGACAAATTACCTCATCAGCCTATTTTAACCAATTCTTATTCTATACATTCAATTTATTTACGTATTCAACGCAAAAAATAAAACTGAGGCAGGGCGAGGCAGGGGTAAGCATAAACATCAACATAATATCCTCGATACAGAAAGGACTATTAAAAATACATTAATATAAACTATTTCTTCCATTAGGGCAACGCCAGCTTCATCCTCGTCATCCAAAAGCATCCGAAATTGGTCACATACAAAGCTCGGGCTTTCCACATAAAGTGCATCTATCAAACCGGAGAGCAAAACGTCACGTTGGGCTTTAACGTGTCCATGATTACGACCGCCGGCACCATCGCGAACACCGGTCCCCCGCCCACGTGCCTCATGAGAATAGTGACGAAAACGGGTCAGGAAATCTCCTCTGCGGAAATCGGCGACGAACTAAAGTTGGAGGTGGAAGTGCAACCGGGATCTATATACGGCGGTTTTGCGAGGAGTTGCGTCGCGAAGACTATGGAGGGAACGACTGAGAACGAGTACATAGTAACGGACGAAGATGGATGTGCGACAGATCCGAAGATATTCGGCGAATGGGATTACAGTTCGGATACGCAGAGTCTGCAGGCGAGCTTCTACGCGTTCAAATTCCCGAGCAGCGATAACATCAAGTTCCAGTGTAACATTAGGGTGTGCTTTGGGAAGTGTCAACCGGTGAGTTTAGCGTTTTAGTTTTAGTGGGCTTTAAGTTTCAACTGTGAATGATAAGATTTCGAGAGAAATGGATCTACTACTCCGTTCTAGAAAATATATTGCATGTGAAAGTTTACAGAATCTACAGACAGGATGTGTTCAAGTTACGCCAGGTGACTTGCGGCATAAGAATGGTCCTTTTACTTTCATAGATTGCTATAACAGGAGCTCTAACACTTTTTTGTTACTAAATTTAAATTCAATGTATTGATAAAATTAATAGAATTCAAATACTCCTAATCAACTTTCTCAAATTATTTTATTTGAAGGATTGAAACAGCGTTTGGATTTATTACCGAAAAGCTTCAGAGCAGAATATGTGGAAAACCTGAGTCAACTATTTTAGTGGAATTTTTAAAGTACCAAATATGTTCGTTTGCATTTAGCAAATATTGTATTTAGTGTTTACAACAAGTATTAAAACGATACGAATATAAGAGAATATAATCAAAACTGTAGTAACTGCGCGGATGATACATATTACAGGCCAACTTACAGACAACTGATGGAATAGTCAAAAACCTATTCCGACACAATAACAGCTTCCTGATCTAAATTGATATCTATCTTTATCCAAAGGATTCATTTGATTACCATAATATCTGCTACCATCTAAGACTTTCTTCCAGAATAATATCAGTGAAATTACTATTTCGGGAATAATAATTCTTAGCATTTGTCACCTTCATTTCTCCTTCAGGTAAACTGTCGCGGTTATAACGCGTTCGGACGAAGAAAACGTGCCATAGACTACAACGATACTGACACCGACAACGACTTTGCAAACTCCTCACAAACCGATTCACTTAACGGCCAACTGAGAGAAGAAATCACGATACATTCCAACACGATCCTGACGTTCGAAAGGCGCGGGGAGCAACTTGTAGATCCCACGGAAGGTACATAGCACATAATTATCCTGTATGGAAAATCATTAAAAACAATTGTTTCGTTCTAGCTCCGTACGCCCAAAGAGCTGACGACATCTGCGTCTCGATGATCGGATTCATCATCGCTCTTATAATAACCGCCCTACTGGCTCTGGTGGCCGTCGCCGTCGCGGTCTCCTGCTGGCTGATGGCTTACCGTCGTAGGCCGAAAGCCACCGGTCCCTTACCGCATCCACCGGAGTTCCCGAACCCGCTGTTCACTACGCCAGAACCGATGGCGGAACCCAGCCCAGACTACCTCACGTAACAGTGAATCGTAACCAGTAACGACGATATTAGAGACTATAAGTTCAAGAAATTACCACCGTAGTAAAAGAGAGAAACGAACAACGAAACAATACTGCGAATTTATTAGTCCGAAACTAATATATGTTTATATAAATGTTAAGGTGTATATTATATATTTATTGTTAACGGTACGCGCGTTACCCGCAGTTTGACGTAGACTTGAAGAACGCACTGCTACTCACTTCGATTACATATACTGCCGGACTCAAACGAGGTGGTAACGTGCGTACCGCTAAAGAAACCTGTAGTAAATATATACGAATCGGGTGAAATGTACGATGTATCGATATTGAATGGTGTAAGGTCATCGGTACATTTCGCTTCTATCTTTTCCAATGGCTTTAAAAACTATGCATCGTAACTTATAGACAAGGGAAAATCTAGGTGGTGGACTTACTCTTACTTAATGCTTTAATAATTTATCTAAGAATTTACTTATTTTTGTACCCTTGCCTCAGTTATCGCAATTGTACCATATACGTGTCACGTGTTTCTTTCTACGGAATTCGCCAACATAGCCACTGGAAAATTTAGTTTAAACTAATGTAAGTTTATAAATACGATTGTATAAAGTGTATGAATGATGGATGGATGGAGAGAGCGATGAGCTCGAAACTTTACTGGTGCTATCTAGCACGACAACAGTCACATTTAGTCAATCACTACTTATTTTATAATTTAGATTGCATACGTTTTATAGTCCGTCTTTACGAGACGACCGTCTCTTCAGTTTTATTTTTTGTATTGTAAATGTCGTCAAACGGTTAGAGAACACGAGGAAAGTATATAAGCGATACTCCATTTATGATTTATGATTTTACTGTAATTAAATCGGCAATTAATTATTTTTCGTGAATGCTTGCATTCAAAACTTTCCTACTACTGTACAACTAATTTACTATTTATAATAATACTCTGTATTTTTAATAATCTAATTGTAAAACAATAATTGTCATTTTGTGATAATCGCTTTCTTAATAAAGGTTGTTTACTTTCATGATATTATGTTTTAACAACCATAGGAAAACACCACGATAAAGAACATAACATAAATCTAGAAAATGTACAGGGTGGTCCTTAAGATCAGATGACAACGCCGGGTTCCTGATATCCAAAATCACGATTTAACTAACACCTTAGTCCAATAGTTGATATAAGAGATCAAAGTTATCATACAGGTAAAATTTTTTAAATATCTGTAAAATATCTATAAATATCTATTGACAGAAAATGACAAATTTCAATTTATCTCTAGAGGACATTGTAACCACTTCACCTAACGTAAAAATCCTAACGTAAAACTCTTAAGTTTATGGTAACTAGAAGAAATTTGTTGCCTTTACACTAACTGAGAGATGTGTACTCTTTAAATGTAAGTATGTTCGAGATATGTGCCATTAAGTATGTTTGAGTGCCATGTGACATATTATTCATTGGTTGAAAGGGTAATTTAAGTCTTAAATAAAGAAAATATTAGTTTCAGTCAATTAAACCATGATTCCTAGACACCAGAATGCAGACACACAATTTCCTACTTTCTAAGAATTTTTGTAGACTGATATTCTTATACAAATTGTAACAATACAGAAACAACTTAAGAGGCAATCACCAAATAAAGTGACTGATACTGCATCAGGTCCCAAATATCTACTTTGAGTTGAAATCAATAAAAATCACACCTGACCTCAGCGAATTTGTGCAAGAATTTACGGACGCACTGTATGCAAACAATTACGTAAGATAAATATAGTGCGTTGTTATGGATATATGACACTGTTTTCAAGATCATTCCGGATTTAAGTTATGCTTTTGCGTGACTTCTTAAAGTGTAAAACTATACAAAACAGCGAAGTTCTGGAGATCTAAACGCCCTATGGATAGGCAGCACTGCGCGCCCAAAAGGATACATTATATTATCGACATCTATGAGACAATAGCCGAACCCGTCGTAACCTAAAAATCGAGTGAGACTATTTTTAGAACTACACGCAGGCAAGTTAACTCGCATTTTCTACTTGGCCGTCGGTAGGGGACGACGCGTGAACTCGCACTTCGCAAACCTTCAACTCGCTCTTCTGTTTCAGGAAGACCATTCCAAGTAAAACTGGAGAAACTCAAGATTCCCAGGTTCTTCTAGGACGGATTCTCTGTTTTTACAGTAAAGTGAGTACGCTCTAAATTGTTATTGTTCGCGAGATCACCGTTCAGGTCAGATGCATGGCATGAGGAGGTGACACGTCGACTATATCGCAGGCAAATATGCAATGTGTGTCGCGTTAATTACCTGCCATTATTAACGGTTTACACTACTACCATAAATTGGCGTAAATTTCGATTTGAGAATTAGATGACAATGTGGCTGAATTGTTGCCACCATGCGTCCATATGTTAACCAGAGGTTTGATTAAACTCAAAGTTATCTCTTATCACCCAGTGCGTGTTGTGGAGCAAAAGTATACATATCTTGTACGAAAACCTCTTAAGTGACCTAAATTATATCTTCGATTTTTTGTTATCGTGATTGATTTTGAAGGTAAT
>JAUIMR010011087.1:0-10573 GCA_032191635.1 Sarophorus costatus
GAATAGCGTTTGCTGCACTCGAAGCAAAACATACAAATAAAAGAACATTGACTAATATAGTAAAATTACAAACTTTAGTAAGTGCGCTCCAAGTGAACCGATTGGTCTAATAGTTGATTGGTAATATCCTTAAGACCGCAATCCACAAAAAAGCAACACTACACAAAAAAATAAAAGCTTTTGTGAGAACCTCGGCGACCGTAGCAATCAAGATATTGTAGAAGTGGAGAGATATTAATAAGTGGAGAGATGATCAGAGTTGTGGCCAAAGCAAATGCTTAGTTAAATTCCCATCTTTTAATGAATAAATATGCCGACTTGTAATGCATTCTACTAATATAAGTGTAATACGTAACAAATATGATTTAGGGCAGTTTTTTAGGCTGAAAAACTAGAAAATACTACAAAAGTAATCGTGAACATCATAGTGTATATCAACGCCCATCTTTTTCGCACTTAGATTTAACTTTCACAATAAAATAAAAGCTCTCAAGGAAAGAATGCAATTAAATCAATTACTTTTGCTATGAGTTTGTGGCAGATACTATTACAATCGTGACATTTTTATATATCATTAATAAACCGGAAATAACATACTAAACTTCCTGTAAGAAGATATTATTACACAATATATCATTAGAAAACTTATCTCTTTTACGCTCATTTACGCCCACTTCACGAAGGTTATTAATTATTGCACATTCAATTAATATCTTAACGCTCCTTTCTACCAACTTTTGCGCGCCCCCTTGCGCCAAAGTTACTTAAACAACGAATTATTACACGACCGGCTTCAAATATTCACGTCCTAGGGGATAACGGAGAGCCTAAAAATCGGCTGTTTCAAAGTCCGAATGAATTATACAGAGCGTTAATTAATTAAAAACGACGCATTCTGGAGTTTGCGTAATCGAGAAGCGGTAACACGCGACCGTGCGCAGCGCATTCTGTCCACTATCGGCGGAATTACGGCGTCGCGACGGTTTCAGGCGTCCGTCCGTTAATGCCTGTAGGTAGCGGTAGATGTCGCTACGTGGTCGGAACGGAGCGGCAATCGAAAGCGGTGACGTGTCTCTATACAGTCTGCTGAAAATCACGACTATTGCCCTACCGACACATGTGTGTTTGGAGTTATTGTTTATAAAGTAAATATGGTTTCCAGTTAAGAATTTTTGATTTCTATGAAGTACTGAGAGAAATGCGTTTGTAGGAGTAACATAAAATTATATATTACTATTATTACTTAAAATCATCTTTTGTTTAAATATTAGAAATGTTTTACACGATAAGTTTATGTTTGTTACACTACTATAATCTTTAATATACTAACATGTATAAATTTAATAAAAAAATGTAATAAGCATTCATAATTAAGCATAAATACAGTCGGCTGGCTACAGCGCCATCTAACGAGGCAAATGTCTTTTAAACATCGAAACGGGGTACACAAGTATTGCCATCCCCACCACCGGCGCAGGGCCTCCTCTCAAATTGTGTCCTTGAGTGTACTCCAGCTGATCGATTTTCAGGAAGAGTGGTGGGAACTTCAACCGAAGAACGTCGAAGCTACCTCCAATATTTTGTGTATTGCACATTTATTTACAAATAAATAAGAAATTGTAGTGAATTAATATAGTGCTTAGTGTAGAAGGGAACTAGTTTTTCGGTCGCAAGTAAACGGTAAGTAAAGATTAATTAAACATAGAGCTATTAAGCATTCTGTTTGAGCTTGTTCGGTAAAAAAAAAACCTAATAATTTGTTCTTAAGAACATCTAAGATTTAATGACATTGAAGTAACAGATATTTAATTCCTTCGTTAAAATCATTCGTTAAAGGCATATATATATATGCACAAAAATTCTGAATCATTGAGAAGTTCGAGCGTAGCGCGCAAAAGCTCAAAGCTCGATATTTATCCGAAATATCCGGGGACACGCAGTTCTAAAAATAGCGTCTCCGAGCGCCGTAATATAGCTAATTGATACAAGCCCCTTTGTTCGCAAGCTTTCGCCTGAATTGACGGTGTAATAGCCGACTTGATATGGTCGAAGTGCACTAGGACATTTCTGTTTTACATCCTGTAATTTCGCTAGGAAAGCTTGCGTCATTACCTGTGCTTTATCGGGGTTTAACCGTAAACCGCGTACGGGCTACCGACAGTTGGGAGCTTTGTGAGTTTTATCGTTTGTAATTAAAAGTAGAGCTCGTCGTGTCTCAAACTTTGGATTGGAATTAGTTTCGCCAAACAGTGCGGACGATTAATTCCCGAACATATTTAACTAACCTAGTGTACGGTTGAAAGGCTCACATACGGCGAAACGAGTATTTATTTTTATTTCTGCCCTGCCGAGATTGTATTGGGAAGCTGTGGGTACTTTAGTAGAAGCGTGAACACGTAGGACTGTACGAAACCCCCGAAGCTCTGTTACTCGTAATTTCATTCGAACTTGAAGTTTTGAAGTTTGCTGGCCGTCTTCCAAATCTACGAATAGTGGGTGATATTAGACTTGACCTTTCTGCAGCCAGCTCTCTCCGCGGGTCCTATTTTGCACATTTTAATGAAATGCCTGTTCACGCCTGCATTATTATTCTTGAATAATTACTTTTGCATCTACCTATGATTGCATGTTAATTTTATTTGTAGATTTGTTTTGTTAGTGTTCAATAACTAAGTATATTGTATATTGTAATATGCGACTGTAAAATATGCGACTACTGGGATATAAGATCCAATTCATAATATTATTTTTACACTTTCAAATATGTAATAAAATGCATATATAACATTTCAAATAAATGGCTTTCGCCACATATAACAGTACTAATTTAGTCACTGATAGCTTCCCTGCCTAGGCAAACAAATATCTTTGTTCAGTGTACCATAGTTTCACGTGTGTAGTTTATTTGCTGTGATCTATATCTGTTTAAACTATTAGGTTAGGCCTAAATCCAAGATAAACTCTCTGATTGGTCATAAATTTGTCTCCTTAAGCTATATCCCATATATAACTATTTTTAATTGAGAGAAAAAAATAAAAAACTAGCTTACTTTGGAGATTTTGTACAATATTTTAAGAATTTTGAAATATCAAAGCATTCAAATCAATCATAGGTGGTACTAAAGTGATATGTATAAAAGCTTTGAGAAGACATTCGATAATGTTCTTGCATGGAAAATATATAGTCGCGTCATTCAGTATAGAACCTGTACAATTATATTTTACTGTGTGTGTAGATAAGAATATTTTCTTCAACAATACCAACTGCTACTGCATTTATGGCAGTTCCCGTACAAAAGATATTAATTGAATCTTGTAAATATTTACCGTAGGAGTGCTTCTACTAAATACAAGTATCAGTCACCATCATATCGTTATCAATACAGTAAATATAAAAAATTACACGTAACTACAGTCATGTCGATGTGTAAACTTGAAAAGAACGAAACGCGTAAAACGGAACGACAGTATATAGAACACTGACGCATTTGTTTCGATAACGCTTGCGGTTTTATCAACACTCGGTTTACCATACTTCCACTTTCATTTCGTTTGGGAACTTCGACGATTGTCGCCTTAGATTTCGAGTAGATAGTTTTACGAAACGCTTACTTAACGCTTCACGAACCGTACGAAATGGCGGACGGAGGTAAATATCAATCGGGAACGCCGAATTCCTCTCAAAGACCACCCTTACATCCGCGTTTTATTCCTTTTCTCGGTGTTCCTTCTCCGTTGGCCTATTTCGTCCAAAGCAGGTCAGCGGGGCCTCGTTCCGTCGCGCTGATCTTCCCGCTGCGATCTCCAGTTAATTTGCTCGGTGGCTTTAGACATGTCGCGTCGTATGTCCGGTTAGTACGGTCATGGGACGTGTAAATTGGAATCGAAGAAATACGGTTAGACGCGCGAGTGACACTTTGCGGATATGCGCGATGGCCGCTTGATTACAGATTCTTCTTATTCGTCGCAGGTTGGGAACCGCACGAGTTCCGGAAGCTATCCAGATTACTCTCGTTCGTTGAGATCCCTTTGGGTTATTGGCATCACGAGGTGAGTGCAAACTGTAATAATAACTTACGTAAAACATTGAAACATTTAATATAATTTAATAATGTGTCTGTGTAAATGCTTTGTCAGTGTATACGCTAATATTGTTAACTTTTTCCTACGTGTGTGAGTGTGCAGGATAAAATAACATCATGTCAGTCCTCTCCTTGAACGCAGGCATGTGCTCTATTGATAGTGTTTTCCAGCATTTCTCTTTCGGAGCATGAATTGTTTTGCTGTAATCAAAGAGTTTTACTTTACCTTTTGGTTACTGCAGTAAACAAGTTTTTTTTATCGTTGTGCTATTGTGTTTACTGTTTGCTACACCATCTTAGTGCTGAAAGAAAAAATTGGACTTTTATGGCACATCAAACTACTACCCTTATTGCACTATATCTAGCATATTGTGTTATTCAATGTTTTGATACAACAACTGGCCACTACTTTTCCAAATAAAATGTTACAATTTTAGTACGCTGCTCAACTGTGTGGCTGAACAAAAAATACAAATCAATAAAGACAAATACGGTTCAGATTTTGCGTCAGGATTATTTCATATTTTCTTGGGGACTTTTTTATATATGTTTATAACTACTTGTTGCATGTTTCATTTGATAAACTGCAATGTTATTTGTTGTTTTTGAAAATGTGCAGTTAGATTTAGACTAGTGTATTCGGGTATAGGAGTTGATATTGCAAGATCTCAGATTTCAGAAAATACTAGAAAGGAATAATTAGAATATGCGAATTAATACGAGAAGTGAGAGAATGTTAATGTAGCCAGTACAGTAAAACCTGTATTTTAAAGAAGAACAACAATATTTTAAGAACAACAATAATTGGGAATGAAACACAAAAGGACATGTACAAAAATTATAGTGGTATTTTGGTAGTATTTTCAGTTTGTGGTACAAAGCGGAAGTAAGAAACTGAGGTCAACGTTGAAATTTAAAGTTGGGATCATATGAGGTGTGATATCTTAATTACCAGAATGATCTTTTTTTCTTGCCGTAATTCTTTATTCACAGTAGGAATAGGCAAATTCATGTTTAGAACTCATATTGTCATGTAGCAATCTTCATAAGTGCTCGAAATATTCACTACCTTATATCAAACGACGCTGTGATCTGTTTCTTCTATGTATAAATATAGATTTATTGATGCATTATTCCTTAGGATACTTCGCATTTTTTATAGTGACGGGAATTGAACATACGATTTCGTATAGCTGTGTAAACATCACTTCCCGTCAAAAAGTAAGCGTTAAATCTTAACTATATTACATTTTTGCGTAACTACTGAATACTACACAGTTTTTGTGGATATTATATTTTCTTGTTATTCGTAAGCACAGTTTCGAATAGTTACTGGATAAACCTGAAGTGTGAAAAATAGTTCAAGTGTTCGACTTTCCCCAAAATTATAATCAAACTCTACTAATTGGTACACAATTAAATTTAATTAGTAGCGGTAACCTTGAAATACGACGTTATCAAAGATGACGTAAATATTTTTGCGCCTAGTGTTCTACACACGTGCGAACTTTTGTGATGGGACTTGCAATTCACGTAAAATATACAGCCCTCTTTTCAAGGAGACTTTATTATGCCGTCCTCTTTCTCCATATCGATTTTTGCGTGGGTGTTTGGAGACAAACACTGCTGCGACACGGCAACTTCTTCCGCCCACGTTGAGTTTGATTCCTTCCCCATTGAATGCATTTGATAAAGAGTGTTGTTAAAATGAGGGGATAAACGCACAATTTTATTCGCAAAAAGTTATTTTATGTAGAAACAGCGCTTTAACCTTAGGAATTTACGTGCATGTTTTCCCTTGAATTTTAAACGGACGTTATCAACAAACTGTTTAGTCGTGCCTTTGTAAAAATAATGTACGCACTGTGACATCAGCGGTTACGGATTGTATACGTTTTCACATTTAGTGAAAATAAATTTATGATATTAAGTTGACTCTTCAGTTGGTCAAATTTGTTTATAAAATGTTGACCTTAGAATTGCATCCCGCAAATCATAAAGTAAGTACTTTCCTATATTTTTCTTTTGTGGAATTGTGAAATATTAATACATTTTAAGATTGGAAATGTAAGTTGGTACTTCCAGAAACAGTAAATTACATTCTTGAAATCGTAAGACTGAATACTGCTCTTTTATGTTAAAAATGATTAGGTCAAAATGTACATACTTCCTAATTTTACCTGCCTAGTAATTACAGTAATAGGTAACATAAGGTAAACATGATAAGTGATAGAAATATCTTGCTATCTCTGTATGCATGAGAAATTGTACCCGAGAATTTAAAACATTAATATTTGTACGTTTAGGTTAACTTATTTTAACAGCAAACAATATAATAACATCAACTGACAAACATTTCGTTCATTTTCTATCTTATAAAATTTTGTCGTCCAATTCATTGCAGTGGTATAACGTATTTTTATACAAAAAAATCATTTCCTTGCTCTTTTATTCGCTAATAAATGGCACAAATTTATCTGAGTTATCTCGTGAATTTGCATATCCGATAAACAGTGTGATATCGAACATGTACCTCGATCTCAATTAAGCTGCTAACAAGCGTGCGTTAGAAACACACTTAGTTGATATGAAATGTCCATATCGCGAAACGCAATAACGTACAAAATTTCAGTTGGCGATTTTCTAAGAAAATATTTTTCTTAGTGACATTTTCTTTACATTTCAGATGGCCGGTGCGGACCCGAAATGGCAGAAGGACGCCGCGGACCAAAACTTCGATTACATGTTCAAACTTTTAATCATCGGAAACAGTTCCGTTGGGAAAACCTCATTTCTATTCCGCTACGCCGATGACAGCTTTACATCGGCTTTCGTGAGCACAGTGGGGATCGACTTCAAAGTTAAAACGGTGTTCAGGCACGACAAACGCGTGAAATTGCAAATTTGGGTGAGTTTGGGTCAAACTTTGAAAATCAATTAGATCAGGTTTACGTTCATTTAATTCCTCAACGCGAATCAATATAATTATATTCAGTAGGTATTTAGGTATTCATGAGAAGTTGATTAATTTCTCTCTAACTTTGAAAAATAATTATTCTTTTCTATCTTCAGCTAAGTCTTCAACTTATTTCTCGCCAAATTGCTTGCAGTTAAAATGTGTAAATGCGGTTTGATACAAACCCTGTTACATTATGTCCCTGTTATGAACCCTGTTATGAAATCAGTTTGAGCAAAATTGTGAAATTAAAATGCTAAGGAAATATTTGATCATTGTTATTCGAAATGATATAATGATAAAAATGTCTCTACGTAGTCATGAAAAAAAATAATCTAGAAAAAGCGAGCATGTATGTTGAATAAATAAATAACTCTATTCTTGAAATTTTGGGCACGGCCAACTAACAATCTATTAGATATATGACAATAGAGGCCACAAACAGTTTAATTCAGACACACCAATGTTTAGAAAAGAAATGTCTTTTGTAAAACACTTCTTCCCACGCTGGAATAGCTGGAGCTTTGCCGAAGACTGTAGTTCGTTGGCAAACCTTTTTGCATTGCAATTTAAAATTGTGAATTGAATCGAACGGGAGCCAAAGGACATCAAAAGACAGAGTAAAGTACACTTCAACACACGTGCACATATGGTTTATTAATATATACTGTGTACATAAAAATGCTACATTTCTATTTCTACTACTATTTTGGGATACATTTTTTAACAAAAATTTTAACTTTATAGAATCAATTTTTTTACGGCTCAGTGATATGTATAATATAATTTATACTTCACCTTTTGGGGAGAAACAAGTGTTAAACAACTTAAAATCTAAAATTATATCCGCTGAGCGATGCTGGCATATGCAAATGCAACGTAGGTCGCCGAGAACAAATATTTACCCTAAAATTTCGACCCATAGTCTTTTATCTCCCTCTCTATTTATCTCTCGCCTACCAACTGCTAGAGGGAGCTCTGGGCCTTTGAGGCATTTCCGTTTCCCTTTAAGGATGTGGCGAAGTGACGCTACCGGAATTTGTAATGACGTGGTCCAATTTCCTGAGACTTCACGAAGTACCTTAACGCTTTGTGAATTCGAGCGAACTGGAGAGCCTTTGGAGAAATATATATCATCTATCACTTTGTGAAACCGCACAGGTGGCATAATTGAAGTTTATTTCGATTCGTGTGTTTAGGATACCGCTGGCCAAGAGCGATATAGAACGATCACAACGGCATACTACAGAGGCGCAATGGGTTTCATTCTAATGTATGACATCACGAATGAAGAATCATTCAATAGTGTTCAAGACTGGTGAGTAGCTCAATACAATAATTTTAAAAGCGATCAATACGGCATTATCCATTCATGCGAAGGTCATATCGATCCACGTTTTCTTAGAATTTATCGTCTACTTAAATAAGTAAATATCTCTCTTTCGTAGTATCTGGGCTTCATAGTTAAGGTCACCAGAAATTGTTATCGATTTGCCACATTACGCAAAACGTCAGTTTGTATACAAAGCGATTCCAAATGCTGTATGTAGTAGAGATGGTGAGCTGTCAAAACAAATAAGATCTTTGGAGTATCAGATAATATCTGACACTTCGTACTGCTGTTACAGATACTAGACTAAACTTATATTGTGTTTGGTTCGGCAGAATGCACAATTTGGTTTGATTTACGTAGAACAATGGCGGCATTTGTGAGTGCGCGAGATATGAATGTGCTCTGGAATGGAAAACAAGTGAGATTAGTAATCAAAGCGTTTAGTCGATTAAAGAGCATGCTTTTGCTGTAGAGACTTAAGAGATTCATTATGTATAACGTTACTTTCTATAACGATAGCACGATGTTCCGGTGACTAAAACTTGCACTTTCAATCAAAGAGGAAAAGCAAAACTTGAATAACCTTGTTACGTTGCATAGAACCCATTTTAAAATGTCTTTGAGTGTCATGTCAATTTATTCATTATTGAGGTAAACGCTATGGTAACTAATGGTAGTTATTGCCCTTTCCAGCTTAATTTATTATATTGCACATGTGAGGAAAGGCCGGTGTACTATTTGAACCAAATCAGGCTATGCAGCCTGCCCTGTATATACTCATCGCTGCCTATCGCCTGATCAAACATCAATGGGTACATCAAATGGCCACTTACAATCACAAACGATGAAGTCGCAAATTCGTGTTCTTCTTCTGCTCGAACCTAATTATAAATGTAACATTTTCATATATCACTTATAAGCTCATAAGTTTCTGTAATAAATATCTATTATTTCTTGTGGCGTTGAACTTTAGTTCCCAAACTGAACTAACAGTGGTTGTAGCAATAGTAAGAACTTGTCATCTATTAAAGCAATGTTGCAAAATGTACCCCGTACTTCGTAGGGAACTTTATTTTGAAGATAATCACCTAGCATTTTCAAATAAAAAAAATTTAACTAAAGCAATCATTTCCTGATTAGATATTAAAATTATAATGATTTAAAACAGTAAAAAATTGTTTTTTTCACGTCATAATTAATTATGTCAATTGAAGCAACATGAATGTTGACTTCCGATATCATATCAAATTTATCATCTAACCAGCAACGCGCAAGAATGGATTTATGTATTCTATGAAAGTTGCCAATAACAATGCGGGATTTATGTTCTGGACACAGTCGGCAAAGCGTTTACTTTTCAAAACCGGACAGGAAATCGAAGGCCACAAATAACAGAAATAAACGCAATGCCATTTGTATCCGTCGGCACGAGGCGATATCCGGAGATAATCGATACGAAAAGGTTGTACCGCGATTTCGTTTTATTTTCCTTCTTCTCCTTTTCCAGGGTAACCCAGATCAAAACGTACTCGTGGGACAACGCCCAGGTTATTCTGGTCGGTAACAAATGCGATATGGAAGACGAACGCGTTATCAGCTTTGAAAGGGGAAAACAACTCGCCGATCAACTCGGTGTGGAGTTCTTCGAAACTAGCGCCAAAGAGAATATTAACGTAAAGGTAAATAAATCGTTTCTTTAATAACATGTATGACGAAGCGAGTAACTGAATGGCAAAATCTAATTTGTGACCACCAGTTCAGCCCTAGTCGTTCTATTGTTGTGCTAACAAAATTGGTAATCGATATCGTTCATTGGAACCTCACCTCGCTTGACGGATGCAAGTCAATAGGTGCGAGCACACAACACTGACGGACACGTCCGTGAAATCGAAGCTCGATTGTTATCGGACTTGTCGAGTTGCGCTTTTGCGTAAATATATTGTTTATGTACCTGTACATAGTTATACATAGTTGTTTCTGAACTGTAGTCATGTCATACCAAAATGGAATATTAACGCTTCACCTATAAATTGTCTTTTGTATTATTACGTGAGTTGATAATATTGGTGGCAAAGTACCGTATACTGAGGCTACTGTAACATAGTTTTTGATGTTGAACCAGGCATCTCGGTTCTACTATTTCACTTAATTCCTTAATATATAAGCAAACACTTTGATATTTAAATACATAAATATATATCA
>JAUIMR010011139.1:0-13195 GCA_032191635.1 Sarophorus costatus
TCCGAAGTTTCTAAGAAACTATGCAAAATGTCCGATAAAAAATCTTTCTTTTCTTTATCTTAATTAATTTTAACTTTACAATGAAATTTGATGTATAGATTGATAAGAACAACGATGGTTACATCGACCTTAAGGAACTCAAAGAAGCCCTCGACATCTGCGGGTTTAAAATTCCCGGTTGGCGGGTACGTCAAATGGAAGAGGAATTCAAAAATAAACCGGGTTATATTAAACAAGGAAAACTATCGTACGATGAATTCGAAAGCCTTTGTGTCGAATTAAAATCTAACGAAGTTGCCAGTACTTTCAAACAAGTAGTTACTCGGAAGGAAAACTTACAACATCTCGGAGGGACGTCAAACGCTTCGAATGAGGGAACAACTCATTCCGTAAGAGTCGAAGAACAACTCGCCTTCTCCGATTGGATCAACACCAACTTGAGTAGAGACCCAGATTTGGCGCATCTGTTACCGATTGATCCTCACGGAAAATCTTTGTACGAAAAAGTCAAGGACGGCATTTTGCTGTGTAAAGTAATTAATCATTCCTGCCCTGATACTATCGATGAACGAGCAATAAATAAGAAAAACTTAACTCTTTACACGAAATTAGAAAACCTGACTCTTGCCTTATCGTCCGCTCAAGCAATAGGTTGCAACGTTGTAAATATCGACGCCCATAGTCTTTCCAAGGGCACTCCTCACTTAGTACTCGGATTAGTCTGGCAGATCATCCGTATCGGATTATTCAATCAAATCACCTTAGATCAATGTCCGGGACTTACACTGTTATTAACTGACGAGGAGAAGATCGAAGATCTTCTCAAATTATCTCCCGAGGCGATTCTGTTACGTTGGGTTAACTACCATTTGGAACACGCGGGTGTCAATCGACGCATCAACAATTTCCAAGGCGATATCACCGACTCCGAAGTATACACTCATTTACTGAAACAAATTGCTCCAGCTGAATCGGGAGTGAACACCGAAGCTCTATACGTAAGTATTACGTAAATTTTTTAAATCACGTCGTAACATTGTAATTACAGGAAAATAATTTGGAGGAGCGTGCGGAGAAAATGCTGCAACAAGCCGCGAAACTAAAATGTCGTTCATTTGTAACACCGCAAGATGTCGTAAACGGCGTGTACAAACTTAATTTAGCGTTTGTCGCCAATTTATTCAATAACTACCCCGGTTTAGATCAAACCAACGGAACAGTGGAATATCAAACTATCGAAGAAACACGTGAAGAGAAAAGTACGATTTCGTATCGAAAATTTCAAAACAAAATTCTGAACTACATTATGTTTTAGCTTATCGTAATTGGATCAATTCCATGGGAGTGAGCCCGCACGTAAATTGGTTATATTCCGATCTCGCCGACGGGCTCGTCGTCTTCCAATTATACGATATCATAAAACCGGGCATCGTCAACTGGAACCGTGTGCATAAGAAGTTCTCTAACCTCCGGAAATTCATGGAGAAGCTTGAAAATTGCAACTACGCCGTCGAATTGGGACGCGAGATCAAATTTTCTTTAGTCGGAATTGCCGGTCAAGATATTAACGAAGGAAACGTTACTCTAACCTTAGCGCTTATCTGGCAACTTATGCGCGCTTACACCCTCTCCGTCTTATCGCAACTTGCTCACAGCGGAAATCCTATCGTGGAGAAGGAAATTGTTACTTGGGTCAACAATAAATTGAGCTCTGCTAATAAACAAAGTTCCATTAAAAGTTTCCAAGATCCAGTTATCGCGGACGGAAAGGTAGTTATCGATCTTATCGATGCCATCAAACCGGGAGCTATTAATTACGATCTAGTTAAATCAAGTGGATCGGAAGAGGTAAATATTACTTTAAGTACGAAGGCTTTCACGGCCAGAGTAGTACAATAAATATTACTTATTTTCGTTTGTTATTTTATATATTAACATTATTTTATTGCCGTAGGACAACTTGGCGAATGCGAAATATGCCATTTCGATGGCACGTAAAACAGGTGCACGCGTTTACGCCCTTCCGGAAGATATAATCGAGGTGAAGCCGAAGATGGTCATGACAGTTTTTGCGTGCCTAATGTCGTTGGACTACGTACCGACCATGGACACTATGGAGTCACCACAGGAGTAACTAACTCAACTTGCCCGACCCGTAAACTTAGCTTCTTACTTTTAAATCATCAATTACCATTTTGTGTAGGTTTGTATTGTGTCTGTGATGCGATTAACTACCGAGTATGGAAACGTTATTGGGCACTGTACATTTGAAACCACGTGAGCCTAGTCTTGACCGGACGCAAAAAAATGTAGTTAAGAAATATATATGGATAGACCGTGCAATACTTAAAAAAATCAATTAAGAGTTGGAAGGAAGGAAATTTGCAGTTTTAATTAATTATTGTGTTACCGTAATGCAGAACGTAACATTCCCGCCCTTTGCATTTGTATATTATATAATTGTATTCTTTTTATGTATTATATATATTTATATCACTATCAATACTTTATTTTTGATCATTTATTAATTTTAAAAGAAGCAACTTCTTAAAAATCCGTGTCCAAGTGTTTAGTTGTATATCTAAGAATCTAAGATACATTTCCATTTAATTTTTTTGGAAAATCGCTACTAAGGTATGCATTCCATGTACTTGATTATTACGGCGATCGGTACTACATTCCATACCACTTGCTACAATGACTGACAATGATTACCTTGGCTAGAAAGGTCTAACCTAAGTGCCATTTATATTATATAATTTTTTGATATGTACAAACGTATAAAAATACAAATAAACAACGCAGAATTAGTAAACATTTTCGAGGGGTTGTATTTCATACAAAATTTGTTACTGTTTTTTCATTATACCTGCTTAATTTGAATAAAATCTGTAATATTTAACCGTCTTTTATTTCGCTTTTACTTAATTCACGGCTAAAATAAAACGAGTAAACACAGTAGCATTATTCTTATTTTGGAAACACACAATATAAAAACAGCTAAATTAATATTTCCATTTTGATCAACAATTCACTTCTCTCGCTATCCAAAATAGATACAAACTATCCTCACCTATAAAACATACGTATATAAAATACTTTGGAATAAAAATGTCGCTAACATTACAAAAAAAAAGGATATATAAACCAGTCTAACGGTAAAGAGATGTTCACACCCAATACTGATTCCTGCGGAGCATTATATTTCTGCTGGGACACGCGGGATCCGACGCATCGCAACTACTCCATTCGTCCGCAGGTTCGTCAACCCCGTACGGGTATCTTCCGTGGATATCTATTTCGTTACGATTAATCGGAGTGACCTTGCACTGGGGTAAAGCTGTAAGTAAAGGCGAAGAGAACGCATCTTGATGTTTTAGAGGTGGTGAAGCGGCCATGAGCCTATCGGGGGGCCTCGGTAGAGGGATCGGCTGCAAACATTGCTCCTGCTTGTTTAATTGCTCGGTTTCAAGCGATCTGCACTTTATTACAATTACGATTAGGATTCCTAATACTACGATGCCCGCTATCATACTAACTGTAAAGAAAACGATATGATATTACGAGATTAAGAGGATTTCGTATTTACCGATAAAAAAATAATCTCTTGTTATAGTTGAATTGGAGTCCCCCTCGTGGCTAGCGGGGTCATCGGGTCCTGGACGAGTTACTTGTACTTCGTTTACGATCGACGATTTAATATTTATCTTTAATTCTCCAACCGCCAATTGGAAGATACTCGCGCCTAACGTAAATTCAAACTTATCTTGTACGCCGTTCCATTCTACTTCCACGTTTTTGACTACGTAATAAATTAGCCCACTTTGCAATTCTTCGTGAGTAAAACTGTTCACGACGGTATCAAATATGTTCCGGTGTTCACCCGAGCTTCTAATTATTTTCCGTATTTCTCCGTATTTCGGTTTACTTATTACATTGTACTTTGGATTTGTATTTGTCATTTTCGCTAAGGGTGTCGCGTCGAGAACTTTTAAGGTTATTCTCGTTCTAGTCCCGGTAAACACCGTAAAATTGCCTATCTGCATTAACGGTTGTACGATCACGCTAACCGTAACCGTTCGACCCAGGGACGCGTGTCCTTTAGTGATACTAACGAATATATCGAAACTATCGTTAGCCGCCGTCATATCAAGTTGTAAGTACATTACGTTTTTACTGAGCATCTCGTTGAAACTAAACGAAGTCGTGTTGATATCTCTTACGTACACGCCACCGTGTTTTGGGAACGATTTCAGAAAAAATCTGATATTACTTTTCTCTGCGTTCGTGTCGATACTAAATTGATTTTCAGTTAAATGCACGACACTAGACCCTTGTTGCATAAAAATCGGTATTCCCGGACTAACGTTTAAAAAAATCGGAAGTATTTGGATTCTGAGCACGGCGTATGTTGGTGGGAACTTTCCATCGCTAACCCGGAACGGTATCATATCTGATAACCCCGTACCGCTGTGAATATATATAACCTTTTCATTGTCGATATCATCCTGAGAAAAGAAATTTGTAGGTTTCGCGTTCGGTAGCAGACAAATCTCTCCTTCTTTAGATCCCGAGATAATCTCGTACTTAAGTTCTCCCGGGGAAGTGTCAGCGTCTTGAGTGTACAACTCGTGTCGCGATATCGTGTGATTTTGACCTTGTACGACGGAGAATTGAGGGGCGGTAGTTACGAGTTCAAACGATTGGTCATTTATCGGAGTAACTTTAATAGGTACCGTTACGTTGCATAACATGATATGTCCCGGTAGTAAGAAGAATGAAAAGTAGATATTATCACCCAAAGAATCGGAATGATCGTGTTGATACATCACTTTCCCCGATTCTAGTTCGTGTCGAGTGAAATTTGTAGTAACGTTTTTATTACCTTGTAGGTAAACTTGTCCGTGATGCGGACACATCGCTAACGCGTAAATATTTGGGGATCTTACTCTAGCGTGATTTTCTAAAAACGTCTCGACAGCTGATAAGTTTAAAGTTATAGCGATTATTCCGCCTTCATTTACTTCGATGTTTGTCGGGATATCGACGTACGCGTCCAGCCCACCTGACGAAACGGAGATGTCTATGTCTAAACGTTGATTGTACAAAGGTTCCGCTAGATAACTTCGAACGGTAAACGTAAATGAGTCGGTACTATGTAATTTTGCCGAAGAATTTGTGTGTTCGTAAAAAATCCTCGTGGCGTTGATATCGTCTTGTGTAAAATTATTCACGAGAATAAATCCTAATTCGGTTTCCATCATCAACCGACCCAGTGTCGGTGGTGTTGTAACTTCGTAAAAAATCGTACGATATGAATCGGAAACTGTCGAAAAGACGTAATCTGTCGTAATATATTTCTTTTGCAATGGGAAAATGTGTAACTTGGTCATATTTATAACCAAAATAACCGGTTTTGTTTTTATGTAAAATGTATGTTCCTTTGTGCTATGCAGACCGTCCGTCACGTTGAAAGTAAATTTTGCTTCTGTTCCGTTTAGATGTCGAAATGCTACCATGTTTTTATTAATTAATTCTTGTGTAAAATATTGGAGGGACGTGTCCGGGTCGTAAAGTAACGAAACGTTTCCCCACCAACATCCTAAAACTTGGTAACGTAACACCTCTACAGGTCGATCCGCATCTTCTGCCGCTAACATTTCGTTGGTTATAATTGCCACGCCTCCCTCCCACATCGTCAGACCTGTATTATTTACGATAACGGGTTTTTGATCGTTTTTCGGTAAAATTATTATCGGTAGCGCAATGGGGTCGGACCTTTTTTGTCCCGCGACTGCCGATATTTTAATTTCATCATATAGATTCTCAGAGTCGTCGTGTTTGTAACGCACCGATTCGGACTTCAGGTCTTTGTAAGAGAATTTACCCTGTTTTGTGCAAGTTTTCCTAACAACCACGCAACCGTACTTAGGCGATTCAATTATTATATATTCAGTTATTTTCGATTTATAATAATCCGTTAAAATAAATAGATGAACGATTGAAATTAACGATAAGCCACCTTCGGAAACGTTTAAAGGATTCGTGCCCAAATATATGTGATCGGGAATTATTTGTACGTCCAAAATAATATTTGACATTGATACCATTCCGTTTGTAGCATTGAATATGATTTTATCTTGCGTTTCATTAGCTACTGACTGAACGTAAACCAATCTATTTTCATTTAAGATTGACTGAGTGAAGGACCGAACATTCGTTTGCTCTTCCATGTTATTGAAGGACGGTAAGATGGTTATATAGCCGTATAGTGGATACTCCGTAACGTAATATGTTATAGATGATGGTGAAACGTCTGATTGATATACCTACTTACAAAAAACAATGATTGGATATAAAAAATGACAAAAAAAAAGGTTACCTCAAGGATTTTGTTGCTAATAATGGCACTTGTGCTTTCCTCTACCACCAATTTCTTGTAAGTCTTTAAAAGTAAAGGATCCCAATATCCGGATGGAAGCATCTGAATTCGCAGTTGCGTGGTATTAACCGCATCTCGACATTTCAATTTCAAGCTAACTTCATCGGCATTTTCTGCAGTTACATTGTTTACATAAAGAATTTTACCTGAATTAATTTGCGCTTGCGTAAATTGGAGAACGTCCTAAAAAATAATTGATTTTATATTTTTAATTTCGCTCACTACGAGTAATTTACCGGATTATTTTCTCCAAAAGTTAGTTTCCCGTATCTTGGCTTTGCGACAACTTGATACAAAACATCATCATCTTTTGCGAATAAATTTGTAGCGTAATTTAAATGTTCCCGGCCAATCGTGACCTTCCCACCATGTTTAACGATCAATTTATTACTAAAAACCCACAGGAATGGACCCGATGCCTCCACTTCCAAAATTCCGTTAACGTGATTTTGTCCGTCGGTAATCCACAATTGAATTTTTCCGTACTTTGGCCCTCTGTGCTTAAAAAGTACACTACCAGTGTTGAGGTCATGTTGCGTAAATCTAGACAATGTTCGTTTGTCAGGAAAACTGAAAATCTCTCCAATCGGGAGATCACTCCAAGTGTATACGATATTGGAAGGTTTCGTGTCAACATCGTTATCTGTGTATAACAGATCTTTATCAGTTAGTAACTTCTCCCCATTTTCTACAATGTAAAATTTTTTATCGAAGGCCCGTAACGGTGAGTTGTCGTTTTTTAGATCTACGTCGATGTGAAAATCTGTTACGTACTGGAAATCTTCGTCTTTCCGCATGGATAATGCCATTAATTTGAAGCTATCGTGCTTTGTTTCTGAATTATCGTGAACGTAAAACAGTTGATTCAGTGTTAATTCACTCAACGTAAAGTAATCCGTTTTATTTCTATCCAAAATACCCTGTTTATTCATTATTTGCAGGTAACCGTGTTTAGGAAAATTTGTTACATTAAATAACAAATCGGATAAAGAAAAATTCATTTCGATCTTCAATTGTGGCAATCCTATGTTTACTTTACCTCCCTCATCGATCTTTAGACGTTGAAAACTAATTTTTATATTATTGGATGTATCATTCGACGGAATATAAACGATCGTTATATTTCCGGTGATATTTTTACACCCTGGAGTGATCACACTATATAAAACAGTGTCGTAAATCTCCGAATACGGTTTTCGATGTAAACGATACTTAATATGTTTCAATATTACATCTTCCTGTGTAAATGTGTCAAAACGTTTCATTTTATACTCTGAAACGGCACGGAACAAATAACCGTACGTAGGTGGGGATAATATAAAATATTTTATAGCAGTCGCTGGTAAATGGACAGGTTGTGCTTGATACTGGATGTTATTTACGCTTATCGTAACCTCGTGACTTTGATTTAGGTTAATCTGAGAATTCCTCAACATAATCAACTTGCATTTCGCGAATGTTAATCGAAATGAATACTTCTGTGATCTATTCAACGATGTTTGAAACTGAAATTCATCAAAATCTGGGAGAGAATTCATATGTCGATACCTCACTCTGTGTTGCCGTAAATCTTCGCTACTAAACACCCTAGAAATTTCCCAGTAACCACCGTTTTTCTCGACTTCTACTTCACCGAACTGCGGACTTTGAACGATTGTATATTCCGCGTTTTCCGTTGAATTCGGAACATTAGAAACAAAACTTAAGTTCTGCGGTGTTAAAATGACCCAAGATTCATGTAAGAGCATCAATCCCGTGTTATTTTGTAGCCTCCAATATTGCGGGAAGGTTTGAACACGTAATTTTTCCGTTGAACTAGTTTCTATTCCGTCGGAAACTTGTATGGTTATGTAAGTATCGTTAGAAATCGTAGGAGAAAAATTGACAAACTCGATTGTCGAGGTGTTTATATCGTTTTGACTAAACGACGTTATTTGGGTACCCGGGCGGTCGATATATTCAAAATGCCCTAAATTTGTCGTGTTCGTATTGTAAATAAGTTGATTTGATGGAGTATCTGGATCATGAACTTTCCATAAATTTGGATCTAGTATCTTTCTGGAACCCTTAAATAAACACATATTGTTAATTAAACGTAACGATAACAAATGGAATAACAAGCAGAATTAACTAAAACGATATCTAAAAAACAGTTACTCACCGATTGTGAAGGTGTTATTCATGGGAGTTAGCAAAAAAAAGATATCTTAAAACAAACAAACTGGTTAAAATAACATTCCTATGCATTCCAAGGCATTCCACTTGCTATAACATGCGCATTTACCTGTGCTATTCTCAATACGGAAGTTGACGGAATATTAAGTACGGGTGGGTCATTTTTGGGAATTATATTAACGTTCAAGGTGAATTGAAATGTCCCTTGCAAATACGACGGTAACAAAAAATTTTCTGTAGAAAATTGTACTTCGATCCCGACGCGATCTTTTCGCTCTTCGGAACCATCGTGGATATAATACACCTTATCCCTCGCTACGTCTAGTAACGTAAAAACATTCTTATCCTCGTACCACATCTTGTTAGTTACCGTTCCGTATATCGGATTTTCGATAATCTTAAATTTAATACCGGTTTCTTGAATATCGTACTTGCGGTAATCCAAAATAACGTGAAGGTTTGTGGTCGTAATCAAGGTGTTGTTACCTTCAATTACTTCTAAAGGTTCCACAGAAAGTAATTCTAATTTTTCGGCTATATCAACTTTAGCATATATCTTTTCACCGACTCTACAATTTTCTTGATTGCATACGCATTTGAAGCCATCTAAACCGTCTTGTACGCAAGTGTTTTTACCAGTGCAGGGTTTATGAATACACTTGTATTCCCACACGCATCCCGGAAGCAATCCCGATGAAGCGAAAACATCCTGTAGCCCAATTTTGTGTTCGGAAAAGGCAATGTGTTTCAAACAGCCCTTATAGTTGTTATTTACGGTTTTTAAACCCCTGTTCGTGGCGCGAGATTTTTTCGATTCTTCCAGACCACCGACGTAGAAAGTTTTATCAAAAAAGTATTTATCAACATCAATTTGTCCACGCGGTATGTCGGTTTTACTTAAGTTAGAACTTATGGTCAAATCGATGGTAGACGATGTTAATCTTAAGGAAATCGCGTGCCATTTACCATCGGAAACGTATCCACCTTGATTTTCGAGGGTATTGCTTCCTTTTTTCAACAAAACCCTAAGCCTACCATCCCAGATTTCGATCGCAAAGTAATCGTGTCGTATCCCAGAACCGGAATTATAGAAAATGATCGCTCTGTCAATGACGGTTTTAATTTCAAACTGTAATTTAAAATTCTTCTCGACCGATTTAGAAAAAGCCATGAAGGCGTCATCACGAACAAAGCTGATAGCTTTATTGGCCTCTACCTCAAATTCCGAGGCACAGTTCCACGTTACGCCGTGAACGGTTACTTGCGATTGTCTGGTTCGCGCTATATCTAAGACAAGGAGACCGTTGTACGTAACTTGCTCAAGACATCCTCGGAAATTATCGTAATGACCGACAAAAATATCAGAATCATTCTTCCCACCCACGAAAAGTCCGGTATTTATGTTTAATTCGAAGAACTTTCCCGGTAGCTTTTGGAATTTCGCCGTACGATCCACATTGATGGTAATGTTGGCATCTCGACGGTCTATAGTAACTTCGTGCCATTTAAAATCGTTTAAATTCGAAGAGGTTATAATTTCGGTGTCGCCCGCGCCAAGGGTAATACTCACTTTCAATGATCCGTTCTCTAACGTTACGAAGCAGTAATCGGAAGACCCGGTAACTAATAATAGTACCGCGTTCGGAAGCCTCGTACGGAATTTGAAGTGAATGTTAGTCGTGCTCTTAGCTTCTTTGAATGGGATTTTTATATAACTAGTTCCGTAGAAAGACGCTGTAAGTAGGAGTAAATGTACTAAAAATAACGATGGGATAAAGAGTAAGTGTACCTTGGTCTAAAGTTGAACACAAAGGGTGTAGTATGCATAATATCAAACAGAAAATTGTCGAAATTCGTTCCATTATGACATTCTAGCGATCGTACGTCTGCTTTCGTTCATGTCATGCTATTTTCGTTGTTTACACCTGTTCAAAAAAAAGGCAAAATTGCCGGCACGTCTAACACCCTGACTCCATTTTACCCAAAACACTAACTTTAAAATGTATTGAATTATTACTGACATCTGTTGTCGAGACACGTAATTAATGTTACGTATCTGATAGGCAACACAATATACTCGTGCAACTAATACGCAGACAACCTGAATCTCATTTCCACACCTACAAAACTAGGTAATAGCAAAAGTCACCAAATAATTAATCAATAATGTATATTTACAAATTCTTGATTTCAGATAAATTACATCCGCTTACACAAAACACGTACGTCAATTAATAGTTGTAAAGAAATTTAAAAACTTCTGCTCAATTTATTAATATAAAGCGAATATATTCTCTAAAAAAAAATAAAATAATACAAACTCCAAAGTATATACACGATTACAAACAATCGCCGACGCCGTTATACATTTAATTTATCCTCGATCACTAAAATTAATCTTACTTTTACGAATCCCTCTTATCAATATGTGTAAAAATAAAAAACTAAAGTTTCCAAGTAAGATAATAAAATTAATTAGCTACATTCTATCCTTATATAAAAAGACCCCCTGTTCTACATATGCGGCGGTGCCGGCGAAGTAACGGCCGCCGCCTGTGGCGACGGAGGTGTGGGCGTAGTGCTAGGCCCGCTTTCCGTCGACGGAACGGAATGCGGTAACATATTCTGCTGTTGCGCCCACTGGCCTTGCTCGGCTTGCAACCGTTGATGGGCCTGTTGTCGTGCCCGGAACTCGGCCGCCTTCAACTGTTCTAAATGAAATTGTTGCCGTTCCGTAATCAACTGTTGCCTTTGATATTCTAACCCTTCCCGCTCCCTCTCCATTGTCGTTTCTAGTTCCTCAAAGTGCCTAAGTTTTATTTCTAGTTTCTTCATTTGGGTTTCTACCAACAAAGCGACCAACGATTTTATTTTCCGTTCCTCGACGGCGGCTAAATGTTTAGCTTTAACCGCCGCGGACGCTAGCGCCGCCGCCGCGGCCGATTGCATTTCCGAGTCTCGGATTACCTTCTCGGGTTTCACTTCCGCGGTATCCATCTTCTCCTCCTTATCGGTCTCCATAGGTTCCGACGGTTTATCCCCGGGTTTCTCTTCCGTAATTTCGATCCCATTTTTTTTCGTTTCGGTCGAATCCTGCGATTTCTCTTCTTCTTTATCTACGACTTCCTTCTTCACTTTTTCTTCTTCCTCCTTTTCGGGGACCGTGCCCGCGATCCCGGTAAGCGCTAACCCGGCGGAAGGGTCGAACTTACCGTCCGTAGACGATGCTTCGACGTTTTTCAGGTGAGAATCCATTATAGCTGCAGGTACCTCGTCTTTGATGCTCGCGAATTCGTTCATGGCCGATTTCGCCGCCGCAGCTGCTACTCTAGGATCGACGATCGACGCTAAAAATGCTACGGTAGACATTATCGGGTTACCGGCTTTACTAAACGGTATCGGTTGATACGCCAGAGGTCCGAGACAACCGCCGGCTTCGGGATCTTCTAAATAAGGGTCTTCTATCGGGAGACGTAAGAAGTGTAAAATACATTCGTCCTGCGTACGAGACCCGACGTGTTCACATACTTTATTCCAGTCGTCTTTGTACATTTCTAACCCTTCTAGAAGGAGGAGCGTTTCCTGCTCCGTCCAGTCTCTGGCTAGAGAAGCGGCGCTTTTATTTCTTAACGCTGCGGGTTTCTTAGCGTACTGATCTAGTTTTAAGCCGAAACCGGACGTTGGATCCGCGCATTCCACTTTTTTCGTTTCCTGCACGCGATCGAGGTCGAGTAAAGTTTTTGCCGCACTAGGTTGACAAGTTTTCGGAGGATTAACGGGTTGCAACCCCGAGGGGGTGTCCGATAATATATGGAAATGAGAGGTAGGAGGTGGACCGATCGGGGTGGGTCGTGAGTCGGTGTCAACTTGGTAATTGATTAGACCCCATTGTTCTAAGAAGGCGTGAACTCGCATTATGGCGCAAACGTCACCAGCTAGATTTCTGCGACACGCTGTACTGGTTATGTATTCCGTCGGGTTTAGCCTGTAAGTGTCGACCATGAAATTTCGATACGCTAAATATATTTCCGGGGTTTTCGATTTGTTCCGTCCGTTGAAGAATTCGGGTAAGGCGCGCTTTTCGATCTCGTGAATCGAATTGTAATCGAACCAAGAAGAATACGAAGGAACGATAATATGATGCGTTTGTTCGGTAACGTTATCTTCTTGTCCGTCGTCTTGAGTATTGCTATCGCTATTTTTACCGGTTTGGGAATCTTCGTTGCGTTCGTCGCCTTCGTCTAGGTCCGTGATCGATCCGCCTTTCAACGGTTGCGATTCGTGGTCTTTTTTGTTCGGTTGTGCGGGAGGGCCGGGCGCGATGGGGTTCACGACCTCGGTAACGTTCGGTTCGGGTATAGGTTCGTCCATGTCTTTCGTTAGATCTTCGGTTTCTATTTCGTCGGGACGTGTTTTCTTGCAAAGTGCGGGACCGCGGCCGCTTTTCCTCTTTCCGGCCTGTTTTATCGGAGGGGAAGGTGACCGTTTACGTTTAGCTTTCTTCCTGTAGACAAAAGAGAAGCGATTTACAAATACGCATAGATTACAGGTAAATCTCTTTTCCCACGACCATATAAG
>JAUIMR010012297.1:0-10890 GCA_032191635.1 Sarophorus costatus
AGTGTGTTTTCTGCAAAACTACTTACATATCAAATGTCCACTTTCGCATTTATACGCTTCATATTTCATTTTGGAAACTTGAAGCAACGAATCTATTCACAGACTGGAATCATGTGTGCCCCTGAACCCTGCAAGGTATTACAAATTATGATTAGTTCTTTTAATGCAGAAGTAAAAAAAAATAAAACTGCAGTGAATACCAAGACTACTCATTTGCAGAATATGTGTTCCGCTGTTTTTAATGCACTCTCGCAAAATCTGCAGTTGGAGTTATTTGTTTGTCTCGTTTTGTTGATGAGACAATACATGAGAGTATAGTTTTCGATAAACACGACCAGGTCGGTATTCTGCAGCTGGTTTTTTCTTATTAGCAGAGAGCCTGTCTCATGCCAGTATATTCCATTTCTGTACCAACTGTAGCTCTTTGTTGTACTATAAGATTCAGCCTCTTATCCCAGTCAGCTGACCCAACCGAATAACGCATCTAAGTTGAACAGAACATAGAAAGATTATCATTACGTTACTAGCGGCGATGCCTATTCATTGTTATCACAAAGGTAGAAATATTCAGATACGAATATTAACAGAGGATAGTCCCAAAACGATTTTACAAACAAATGTGTAATTTCGAAACGATTTTTAGTTGAAAGGAAATAAAACTATTCTAGAATAATTCTTCAATTTTTAAAATGATTTATATTTAGGTATAAACCCAGTAATCTCCTCCTTCGTGAAAATTTTCATTCGCTATTGTGCAAGTAACGATCTTCACAGTGAGCTGAAGTGAAGGTCGCTCAACAAATTCATTTCTGTTGACATTCGACAATGAAACACAAAGAAAATATAAAATTGTTTATTTTAAATTACGAAAATTAGAGTCAAGTCTTTTTGACAGAACCATATTATTTCACTATTTCATTTCAGGATTGACTTATCATTTATATAGTATATAGTATAGTATTCGTGGAAGGCACAGCCAGAATTATATGGTACGCAATAAATCTGAAAATAAATAACATGGGAAAATTTAATACAATAAATAACATATAGTTATTCTCTAGCAAATAACTGAACTAATTAGTTTAAAACGTCGTTAATTTAACACTCGGTACTCCTCAATTATCAATTAATAAAAACTGTGATGCAATTTATAAATTTTTAATTTTCTAATCATACTTAGACAGGTGTGCTACGTTTATCTAACGTCGTTACTCCAAAGAAGGTACAAAGAAGTCGAGAGCGAGTCACGAAATAGTAAAATACACTGATTCTGCTGTTTTCCGTCAAAATAAATTTATCTCTATTACATTAATCGATTAATTATAATACATTTTGGTACAAAATAAAAAAAAAACGATATATCGTCATATCGCAAATACAAACGGCGTGCGTGAACGTCATCGGTCGATACTGAATAAATTAAATAGAAAAAGACAGGAAAGAGAACTGGGTTTTTCAATCTTGTTCTATTACTAACGATTAACACAAAACTTATCTCTCGCGATACCACCGGCCCCTCGGCCTCCTCAGCATTCGAGGGGATCTCGGCGAGGAGGGGGGCGGGACCCTGCGCGGCCTTTTCACTGTTCTGTGCGGGGACGAGCTGCTCCGTAACCGTCGTCTGTTCAAACTTTTAACCGGCACGTCACCGTCCAGTTTCTGCACGCGCACGTACGGCTGAAAGTGCGCGCCATCATTGTTCGTCACTTTCGCCGATAGAACTTTCTCCGCGGTTTCCCATTGGTCCAGGTCGACGACCCTGTCCGAAGACATCGTCGTTTTGTCCTTTTCACCGATATCTAATACCCTGCCTTCGCCTCTATTTAACGTCACTTCTTCTACGACCGGTTTTTTATTCGCACTATGTACAATGTTTGTCACGGGTAAAGTTAAGGTCTCTTCTTTCGATTCACTCGACAGTTCTAATTTGATTTCGTCGCGATCGTTACAGTCAGAATCCGCATTCACACTAATCGAATCTATCGATCTGTCGTCTAATTCCTTTTCCTTTACACCCTCCTTTTTGGTACTCTTCTTGTGACTATTTTTGTTAGGCCATCCGGTTTTGTTCTTCTTCTTTTTTCTTCCGGGTTTTTTCGCGGATGGAAACAGTGTTCTCTTGATCGTCATTTTATTTCCTATTTTTTCCTTACTATCGAAATCTTTTAGGAGATCTATCGCGCTCAATTTCGTACGAGCGATTAACGGAGGGTCTTCGATATTTAAATCTAACGCTTCGATGTCTTCAGTTAAATTCCACTCCTCGTCGATCAGCTTGACGATTTCCTCGTTCTCCGCGACGAATTCCTGGATGCCGTCTTCCTGGTCTTCATCTTTCGTTTCGGTTCTGTGCAGACGATCTTCCTTTTTGTCGTCCTCCACTTTTTCCGGAATTGGCGGCAACGATAACCGAGAGTTATCTAAATCGGAGTTAGATTTATAACCGCGCTTCTTCCTCTGATGTATCAGACTACTTAATATCGCCAAAGTGGACGCGTGCTGCCTCGGAGACTTCCGAGGATTCTTTCCGGAAACCGCCAGTTTTCTACCTTTCGATTTCGACTTAGGATCCTCTAAATTCACATCCTCTTCCGGTTTAGTTAAGTTAGAATCCTCACTATTGTCTTCGGCTATTTCAAAAGCGGTATCTTCCTCTTGTCGATTAGTTGTATTTACTTCAGCTGCATGCGATTTAAACAGTTCCTTCTTCATTTCCTGATACGCTTTGATACATACCCTTGGATCTAGAGGTGGTAATGGACCTAGTTGATATGGTAAAATGAACGGTTTCCAATAACCTATGATAATGAACATTTTTTGCTAATATCTGAGAAATAATATCGTTTCTAAAATTATTACCTGCGTCACTAAAGCACGTATAATATTCCTGGCCTTCGTCTTGCCTTTTAAACGTCTTGTACCACGGTTCGCTGCTCGGTATCCTCTCAAAAGAAAACTCCAGTTGCCCCAGATCGATTCTATTACGATTGTCTTGGTCTTTAATTTCTTCCTGAGTCAGCGATGGCTCGATCTTCACGATCTTACTGGAATACTCACCGTTACACCTGGAGGATTTAGGTGATTTCGATTCGGTCGCAATAGGTGGTAGATATGAACCATGATACCTTAGCCTGTAACAATACAAATTCAATAAACTAATGGTGTAAACATTAAAGTTTTACAACAGTCTGAACATCTAATGTTGTTATGAACTAAGGTAACATTTCTTTAGTTTAGGAGTTGTTTGATTAATTTTTAAATTGGACACTGTTTTTAAGCTGATTTAGACAACGTAAACAGCATTATTTGAGAATTCGAAAATTGTAATAAGTACTGTACACTATCCGCTTATAACAAATTATACATTAATGGTAATTTATTAACATTTGTTAACACATCTTGTAACAAAAAACTGTTACAATTTGTTTTATATAACATATAATATTATTGAATATACGTACAGTTAATCATTAAAAATCCACAAGATGTGTAGGAACCATTAAATATTATGGAAATAATTCAACAATTGGGCAAAAATTAAAGTAAGTTATTCATACTAGAAAACATATGGAGATCACTGATTAGTTCAGAAAAATACAGAGTGCAACATAGTATATTTTAGTGTTATAAGCGACATAAGGGACAAGACATAGACTTCTCTAAAGTTTATGTTAAAAAAAATGTTAACTGACAGTTATCTTTGTTGTGTCATAAGTCTTTATGCAATTGGTCGTAATGCATTCTTAAGTAATTATGGATTTAGTTTGGATAGTCTTAAACAGCATGAAGTTTTAACCAGCTGCCTATCGTTTCAGGCAGATATAACTTTTTCTGAATAATTTCTAAAATACTATTTACATTAGATCAATACCTTGAACCAGGTGTTTCAAATTTGTAATACTTCTGATTATCCAATATGAAAGCCTCTGCATGAGTTCTCCTCTTTTTTTTCTTTGCGCTACTTTCTGACCAGTTACTATCCAATGAAGCCTCATCCAAATTCTTCACTTCTTCACGCTTCAACGGCGAGTCTTCACTTTCACTAGAGAGAAGGATCGTGCTATCACCTTCGCCAACACTAGCGGTCGTATTTGGATTATCTCCATCGACGTCGTCTTCCGAACTTAACTCGTCTTTCTTCGGAAACAGGAAATTCTCGGCCTCGTTATTCAACTGTCGCAGCTCATAGCCTTGCATCTTTTTGAACTTCACTATCAGGCTCTTGTTCTTCAAGTCCGATTCGCTATTGCTATTGTTATTGGATTTTGAGTTCTTCTTGACTACGTCCTGTTGGTCTTTGGCGCTTAGCTCACTAGAACGGCCTTTGTTCGATGATAACACTTCGACCTTGTAGTACATTTTTCCGTCAAGGAGCAAGCGATCCCCGGACGATCTTTTCTGCCGGATGCAGGTTCGTTTCGGACGACCCGAATCCCAGGTGTCCTTTTGTTCATGTTCGACTAATTTCTGAGAATTAGAGCAGAAGAAATTTATCTCAGCATTGCAATGTCAAAAACATATAAAAGAGAAATAAGTTCACAGTTAATGCTATCGTTGTAATGAACATTACATCTTATGAACATACAAATTTAAATTACTAAAATTAATTGGTTTGATCGTAATTTTTTAACAACCATTTGCCTGAAAAGATATTGACAATTTAAGTATCATTTATAACAACTTAGAAAAAGTAAAAAGCATTATCGTTTTACTTTATTCTTGCCTTAATTAAAAGATTTTTTACTTAAAATATTCGATTAATCCAGTCTGCACTCTTAAACATAGACTATTTTTCCCCAACAGTAATGTTTCGTGGAGTGAGTTTTAAATGAAATGAATAAAATATATTTAATTTATCTGCACAAATATCGAGAAAATTAACCAATTAACAAAATTAACAAGCTAATATACAAATTTCTTTAAGAATTCTTGTTTATTGTAGATAACTTTCTTTTAGAAATCAGTTTAGTTCATTAGGTCTTGAGATCAACAAAAGTATCTTTCTCCTCAGTTTTTGTGTATACCAGAAATCTTACCAACAACTGCCTAGTACTAGATCTCAACTCTCGAGCACCTTCAGGTTGCTCCGCCACATCTTCTTCATCAACAAGGCTTCCAACGTAAGTATTCACGGCACAATGCCGTCTCGATCTCAACCTATGTCCAGAGTCGCTTCCGGTAGGGGAAAGAGGAGAACTTTTAATCTTCTCGCACAGAGAGACGGTTCTCGGCCTTAGCATCCTCTTACGGCTACTCTTATTCAGCAAATCTACCTCTTCGAGTTTGTTAACTACATAAGGAACCAGTCTCGTTTTAACACTCTTACCACTCATTAACTCCCGTTCCACTTACCACCATTTAACTTCAGGAAATTATCGATATTCGACGTGTTACTAATTAAGGTATCCAATTGGAGAAAGTTAGAATTGTCCTTTATGAAATTGAGGTGCTTGTCACTTTCAATGTGCTCGTCGAGACGAAGGTAATCCGCTCGGCAGACTTCGCAATACCCGGGCTGCAGGGCGGTGTCGAGTCGTGGGTGGTTTGAGCGGGTTTTCCGAGTCATGTTACGCTCGATGTTCGAGCGAATGGCGATACCTGGGTCGCCCGCCGAACCTTGGAAATTCAGCTGGGGCCAGTGAGGTATCTCTTGAAATATCGCCCTCGTTTGTCTGGTAATTAATTACAAGAGATTATTTATTTCAATGAAAACTATGCATGAACGTTACCTGTTGAAAGCTTCGAATTTAATGTACGGGCTTTTCAATTCAAAGAACTTCTGCGCTTTCTTTTTATGGGCGATTTTGAAGGAGACAGCAACTTGTTCTAAGAATGCCAAAGCCTGAAAATATACAAAGTATATAGATTTACGCGTACAACAAATACAGATGTCACGTACTTTGTCGATTGACCATATAGCAGTGCCCCAGTTTTTTGCTTCCTCCAATGGATCTTTAGAAATAACCGTTGGAGTTTTCCTGGCTCTTTCAAGCATCGCATCAGCACGTGTTTTCTACAATGAAAGATTTATTTTAAAGTAAAGTAATATAAGGTAATTTACAGGTCGTCCCCGTTGAGGAGTAAGTTCGTCGTTTGTTCCAATGTCATTGTTGGACAAGTCATGTGAAACGAACTGAGGGGTCCTGGGTTGAGACCCAGCCCCCTTAGCATTGCACCATCCTTCCCGGTCAGTCACAACATGGGTGATTTCTTTGATCAGGAACAATTCCAACGTCTGAAACAATAAAGAATTGTTCTAGCAACTACAAGTATATCTTAATTCATCGAAAAGAATTATTAAATCTTTAACCGCACTTGTCATCAATAGTAAATCATTTATTGTTTATAACCGACTTTAAATGGTTAATAATAATGTTTTATTGGAATAAAAATAATGTATAATTTTAAATTTTTAAATTGCCGCGTTTTCTTACGCGCCATCTGTCGTCGTTTAGATGAAATAAAGCCGACAAAGAAAAAATAGATATCCCGGAACACGTAACTGTTAAACTTAAATGTTACCCTGAAACATTCGTCATCAAATCAATACTTCAGGATAGTTCTAAAGCGAAACGACAAATCGTATGGTCGGGGAATCATAACAAAAACACATGATTCGTATTCAAGGTCAAGAGCTTAAACCGGCGCTAAGTGTGTCAAGTAGTAATTACATAAACGCGACTTTTAAATTTCCACACATAGATGTCAGACGTGTCTCGCGAAAAGCACTGACGGCGGTCTTATCAGCTGGTACAAAAATCGAATAGAAATAAGTTCGCTATCCGATACATACTGCGGTTACTTACGAACAATACCAGGCACGGTTAACCATCGCCGGTACATACGTACCAAACGGTAAAACAAAGTGATAAAGCAAGTGAGTTATGGGATTTTGTAGCTCGGTCCGTCGTGATGGATCATACAAAATGGCCCGGTTTAGTTTAGCGGCCTGACGCAGTTGGCGCTGCGTAGTTATGTGCCTTTTTATTGACGGAACTCGGTTCGGAGATAACGCGATTAGCGTAGTCAAATTAAAATTACTTCGTATCGTTTAAAGGGCCCGCTCCACTTTGTTTATCACTGATGATTAGCGGCGACACTTACAAAATACCGGGAAACTTGGCAACGGTGCGCGCTGCGTACAGCCGCGGGTAAATAACTGACAGGACGAGAAAGCGGGACAACAAACTCCCGGCGCGCGGTACGCGAGGCTCGCTCGCTAGCCCAGCTCGGCTGGGTCGCGTCCTGCGTCGTCGAAAGCCGATGCCCACAGTGCAGGAGATTTTAACGGTCATAGCAACCGACCGACGCCGTGTTGACAATTCGCAGGAAAACAAAAGACGTGCAGTGGATAGCGAACGTTGCGCAACGATGTTCCGGTCGTTGGTAATATGAAAATGAGCGTGTAACTACCTAGTAAAAGCGATATTCTTGTTTTATTGCAAAGTAACGTAAACTAATTTTATGGGTATGTGGGACAATGTGACGTTTGGTAATTAGCAGATATGCTAATAGAGGGCGGCTCACATGCAAGTGGGAATCTCAAAACAATTCTATAATATTTACATATGCAAAGAAACTTATACGAAATTGTTTGTTTGAGACTACGTTATAATGGAGAGCTAGGGGGTCAATAGGCGGCAGGCCTAAAATCGAAAGTGACACTCTTTCGACAAGAACGCCATCTTACGACGTATCCACATACTGTCACTACCAAAAGTGAGAATGTTTTTAAAAACACGAAGACAAAGATACATTTCCTCGGCAACTAAATGATATTAAAAGACTTCTTTGATAAACGCGAAAAATAACCGGACAGATTTGGCGTTTATAGGGGATGAATACATCCATAGATTCGTCAGCGATTTGTTTACCATCAATAAACAAAAGAAGGCACTCACCCCACCTAGTTCCTTTATTTTTAACTCGATTTTGCTGGCGGTAATGCGATTTTTAACGTCCAAATAGAACCTATACTTATGCAACGGTTTGGTAGCCGCGGAAGTGCCGTTAAGACCTGCAAAGCCGAACACGATTAGCAACGAACCAGCCTATCGGTACGGTCGCACAGAAACATTTACTTTTATTCACATTTTTTCGCGGTACAGCATCATCCCTCCCGGGCGGTGCACTAGCTTTCATCACTTAATAAAATGTCCGCGACGTTTCCGTCATAATTTTCCTAGTACGCGATGAGTATTTAATTGTAGAACGGACACTTTAAACGCACATATATACCAGTACGAGCGGCACGGCAGCAGTTTACGGCCATTACGCTCGTATAGCTTCCACACGCCCCGTACGACGCACTGTTGCCATATCGACGCGTACGCGCCCCAATTCCGTACCGTCAGGTCGCGAAAACTGCGTCGGTCGTGAACGAACGCCGTCGAAATCTTCGCCGCACAGCCAAAACACCGATTACAGCATTTTAAAAACACTCGGCTATCCGCCACAGCCGTGATAAACAATTAACCAATCAGCTGCGTCTACTGTGGCGTTATCTATGTTAGTTAGAAGGAATTTGGCGGGAAGTTCGAATTTGTCGGCCGTTAGACCTCCCACGCTTGCGATCATTGATCGCCGGAGGGAATTTTTGGTCGTCTGCTATTAACGATTACCTTAGGAGTACTACAAATACTATTGCCATAGAAAGTGACCTATATCAGCTTAACATTCCACAACTCATATGTAATCGAAAATGTGATATAAACTGGTTAAATCGGTAAAAACAGCGACGCATACAACTAAACTTTTGAAATCGGTTAGAAGGACGAGTCCAGACTTACTGCAATCATATGTACAAGTAGTGGTTACATAGTGCGTGACGGTACATATTAATTTCTTGAGACGAGTTGCATAACCGTAATTGTAATATATTGAAATACTTAACTATCTGCAAATAATCGAAGTGAAAAATTTAATTGGTCAAAACAACAAACTAAAATATCAATATTGAATCTAACAAATGTTTTTTGCAATATCAAAATGTAAACCCAATGTGCATTTTCTGCAGCTATGATCAAAACATGCCATTTTAAAAAGTACGACTAACTGGTATCACTCACCTTTAAGAACTGAATTTACTATCATTTAATAACTATGGCCTGTCATATATAGTTTGTCGTATCTGCACTAAGAAAACGTGAGGAAATAAATTATACATATATTTCTTTTGTTAAATTCTGGTGTTCTTGTTTATTGTAAGTTATTTGAATACAATTAAACTAGAAAAAAAATTAATAAAATAGAGAGTATCATTATGAGCAAAATTAAATTTATTAAAATAAAATAAAATCAGAATCTACAAATACACATATAGAAACAACTATGATACAACAAATATATAATTGGTTCAATATTCTTACATAACGTACACTTGTATATTTCTCTTATAATCACATTTAGTAGCATTTAATATTAAATACATATTTTAAAATGACTTTGTGTATTGTCTATGTGTGAAATATCTTATAAATAAAAATCACAAAATTGGAAGAAAATGTAGAGGCACGAACTTATCACGTAACACTATCAATGTATTTATTTGTTCGACTTAAACAGAAATTTGTCCTCCAAAAATCCAGGAATCTGAAAAAGCAAAACGCAAATTAATGTCCATCACAAAAATAATGGAATAAACATTGGCAACTCTTTATACAGCAAAAGCGTTATTCTGGTTGCCTACAAAAATCTATGAAAATTTCCTAGTTAGCGCTTTATCTTATCTTGAGTCCACAGGTAACAAATAGCCGGAGTGTTTCAAGTACATAAAAAAATAATAAAAATCGTGGCTTAAATAAATTTATTTTTTGATAAAATGCGATATCACCGAAAATTACCAAAGTGTCAGTACAGATTGCTATATTTAAAAATATTGTATATCACTATGCAGTTGCACGGGTATAAATAACTAATATACAAGTCTCCGAAGATGTATGTATGATGTGCAATGAAACTAAATCTCAATTTTAACGTGTAGTAATAGTGAATAAATAAATTTAGTTTCTTACACACCACTTCACGTGTCACTATCATGTCCTATTGCTCCAGGGACCTAAAACACGATTATTCAGCATGCGTATGGGGGCTCAATAAAAAAAAAATTAACAACCAGTTTCGTTTCTTTTTAAAGTGATTATTAAATCACATTAACAATCACCAGCAGTTGTACCTTTCTTACTAAACTTACCTTAGGCTTAGCGCGATGCGTATCCACAGCATCGACCGGAAGCTTTATATGCTCCACACGGCAACCGTACGCCACTGGCGTCAATTTAATTACTGTATGGAGAGGAACTTTGAGATACGGCAACTCATCTAAAAAAAATAATTTCATTTGATTCCAACAATCATCGATTCTTACATGTCTTACCTGCGGATTTATCTAAGAAATACGCCAGTAGACATCTTAATACGGCTTGATGCGATACGACCAACACGTTCCCCTGCCTCTCTAACTCCATTATGACGGGTTCTAACCGAGCCACGAGATCCTCGTAGCTCTCTCCTCTCGGATATCTGTAAGCGAATTTATTTTGGTCCCTAGCGGCAAAATCCTCCGGATATTTTTCCTTGATTTCTTCGTACGTCATCTCTTCGCATATTCCCTATTGTTAAGTCAATTAATTTATAAAATACACTAAATAGTAATGCTAGATATCTTACGGCGTCTATTTCGTTCAATGCCTTCCACCGTTCCTGGGGTGCTGGCACCCCTTCGACGGTTTGGATAGTGCGTTTCAGCCACGACGTCCATACCCTGAGTCCCTCGATGTTCTGGTCTTTGATGTAGTTAGATAAGGCGATGGCGTACTGTCGACCGCGGGGACTTAAGTTTGAGTCGCCGCCTATCCTGCCTTCTAGGTTCTGTACGCTCTCCCCATGCTG
>JAUIMR010012620.1:0-10982 GCA_032191635.1 Sarophorus costatus
GATACAATGTCTATCCAACCCAGCTTCGGACTGTCCTATAATGTTCTCTTACCCAAGAGAGACAAATGGGAGAATTCCAAAGACTCCCTACTGCAGGTAGATTTGTGCTGGTTCACCCATAGCTCCAAAACCCCCACGGATGCTGGAGATCGAGTGTGCGGACACAAACTGAGGACTGACCTATGCTACATCCTTGGCAAACATGTAACTGCCTTACAGACAGAGATCTATACCATTGATATGCGTGCTCAGGAGCTACCACAAAAGCACTGAATACGGAAATCAATCAAAATATTCAGAGACAGCCAAGCCGCGTTAGTCGCCTTGGCATTCCACTACTGCACATCAGCTCTGATTTGGGAATGTAGAACAACTCTTTCCCAATTGGGGAAAATAAACAGGGTTACCCTGATATGGATTTCTAATCATTCCGGGCTACGGGGAAACCGTAGGACCAATCACCTTGCCAGAAAAGGTTCCGGACTAGAGTTTGTTAGACCAGAACCGGTACCTCACGAGCAGTGGAAAAAAGCTCGGTGAAAAGCTGGATGGAGCATAAAGTATTAGAATACTGACAAGGCCGCCCAAGAATGGATCATTCTAAGGTAGTCATAAAAGGCCCATGCAATAAGAAAATCAAAACCCTGCTGGAGCTGGGTAGACAATGATTATGCACTCTAACAGACCTGCATACAGGCATCATATGCAGAAGCTAGGTGTAGGTGAACTCACTGATTGCCGGCTATACCTAGATGATGAAGAAACACCAGAGCACATTTTATGTGCCTGCGCCGCAGGTTCGTAATCTTTGACGAGATACGTCTGGAATTTAAGGACCTGAACAGATTCTCACCCTCCAAAATCCTCTTCTCTGTTAAAAGTATGGGGCTGGAGGGTGTGAGCCACAATAGACCCTGTCGGTAGCAGTCAAGGGCCAATAAAACAAACCACTCACCTAAGCCTAAACCTTGTATGTTCAGACAGAAGCACCACTCATAGCGTTTTTCGTCGATTTTTTATTTATTACCACGTTTATTTAAAACAATCATTACTGAATTGAATTAGAAAATGTTTATGGAGTTTTATCTAGTTTTGTACTATAAAAACAGCGCAATTTTTAAAGTGTAAAGAATAAAGAAGTCAATACAGAAAATAACTACACAGAATCATATGCATTTTATGTTTATTACCGATTGCATCTATGATAAAATTACAAGTGAATATTTGATGATAATTTATTAGGTACACACAATATAACAACTAAAAATGATCGAGAAATAAAACAAAACAGATACACAACATTGACATTAAAATAGTTATAAAGTAATTATTACGATACTTGTTGGAAACCATACATATAAAAAAGTAATTTGTTCTTAACTTAAAAAACTTAAAAAGGATATTAAGAATGATAATATAGTATGCTTAAATACGCTTGATGAGGTCATTATAATACGCTGTAATTGCCACAAATTTTTTGTTAATGAAGTTTTGCTCGATTTCAACATATCCCGACGGTCCTGCTGCAAGGGTCAACTGAAAAAAAGTATTTGTATCAAGAATTCACAAAATTAGAAATTTATTCATCGAACTTACTGGATAGGTATTAGAATTTCTAGGTAGGAATAATGCTATATTTTCCGATATTAATCTAGATGATTCCATCAATTTTGACAGAGGCACAGGTTGTAAATATTCCTCCAGTTCATAAGTCGGCTGCTTCAAATATGAAGGGCCGCCCCAAGGAGGACTTAGGAACACTACATCTGCTTTCAACATGCTTGCGAGATTGAGAAAGCTGCCGACTATGAAGTCGATCTTATTTGCTACTCCGTATACTTCGGCGTTATTTCGCGCCAACTCAATCTTGCACGGATCAATGTCTATCGCAATCACTCTATTGCAAGTAAGAGCAAACTGAATTGTATTTCCACCGGCTCCGCAAAAGGCATCTATTATGGTGTCACATTTTAAGCGTTGTGCTGTGTGCTTTGCTATCTGTTCAGGAGTTACTGAATACCAGCTCTCTGTGAAAACAAATGTTTATGAACAAAACATTCGCAATGTAACATATTGAACTTGTTGCAAGTTCAACATACTAGAATATTTCCAAAGTTGGAAATCGCTAATAAAAAAAGAAACACACCTTAAAGTACAAAAGACTCATAAAAAGTTAAAAATTCTTTTTTGGTCATTGCTGTAGCCCAGAATCCATTCAAAATTTGTGTAATAAAGCATATTTATTTAAGAATGATACTTTATGGAAATGCTGTGAGTCAGTTATATTCCAATAAATATATTTAATGTTGTTAATAACTTTTTTTGTGTAAAAGAAGACTATACCTTCATCCAATTTAATCCCTTGATCAAATTTATGAAATAATGAAAATCTCCTTGACCAATATTTCTTCAAGTTGGGATTCTCTTTGATCTCAGGAGGAAGATTAAACTTTCTCTTTCGTTTCTTCTTCCTAACAGATGAACTTTCGGCAGGTTTCTCCATTTCTTCCATTTGAAATGGCGGAACTTTGCCTGGATCATCTTCATTGTCAGAACTGGTGCTTTGCTGAGTATCCGAATCGTCTGAGATATACTTTAACAAATATTTTACATTTAAATCTTACTTATTCGTTATGATTAATTTTACCTCAGTGTCATTATCTTCAGGAATTATGTTCCCGTCGTCGTCAAACCTGATATGCTTTGGCTTGTTGTGCTGCTTGGTTTGGCGATGCAACTTTAAGTGGCGGTTTTGAAGTCTGATGTGCTTCATTTTGTATTCCACGTGACCTTTTAATTTTTTATCTTTGTCATTTTCGGAGAATTCTAAACCCATTAAGTTAAACGCCGATTTGATGTGGTCCGTTTTCGATTGCTCTTCCATTTCAGAATCGAGATCGCACCTACACAAAGAGCAGAAGTTTAAAGTTAAAAGTTTAAATAAATAATAACGATGGCGCTTACTGTTTTTTTACAACCGCCTTCTTTCTTACTCTCTTCCCAAATGCAATTGGTAACCCGATCGCTTTCATCATCGCATGCTCTTCAACATCAACGTGATCGTCAATTAAACAATTTTTAGGTGCATCATTATTTTTTTCTATAATAATTTCAGAGTCATTCATCTTAATTGTCAGTGCCCCGAATAATGTATTCACAGCTTGGTTGTTTAATTCTTTGTTCCTATCCGCGTCAATTCTTGTAGCCTTTTCAAAATATGTATGCTTCTTATTTTGTTTATGTTCCTTATCGTTATGATCGGAAATTATTGACATAAACTTCTTATATTCCTGCATGTACTCTTCCTCGTAATGTTTTTTCCACAAAGCATCCCACTGCTGCTTGTAGTCATTCGGATCGCTGGGATCTGCCTCTTCAGAGCTAGTGGAACTAAAGGAACTTTGCACAGAACTCACCGATGAAAAACTATCAGAAGTTTTTGAACTGTCGCTTAATTCGAACGATGAAACCGTCATCCGGGTCACATTGGTCATTGAATCGACAGTGCGAGCCGAGCTACTAGCGTGAGAGCCACATCTAGAACTTAATAATCGTTCGGCTTCTGTTTCACATTCGATGCTTATCGGTGATAGTGGATTCCAACCGTCAGAAACTTCCGCGTGTAACTTATCGTACGAATCACTTCCAGATAATGTTCTTACAAGCATACAATTAGGATGAGTAATGTCCTGTGATTTATAATCTTTGACTTCGATATTTTCATCGATACGCCCTAAATTACTAACGTACTCCCCAAAATTGTCAAAATTATACTTATCTATATCTTTCTTCTCGAACGAAAATTTTGTATTCTTGGAATGTTCCTTACAGTCTATAAATAGTTTGTTGTCATATGACTTTATGTCTTCCTTAGTAGGGAGAAATTCAGGATTGATGTAGTCGCTATATTTTGCTATCCAGGAATCCCAAATGATCCGTTCACCGTTCAAAGTCCAATATCGGTGCCAAACGATTTCGTAATCTGTCTTTGCGTATTCTGTTAAATCGGCGCCACTGTCACTCGATTGAAGGCCCCTCAGTACATGGGATTTGGTGTTCGGGTGCGATTCTCTTAGGCTATCGTGTTCGTCAGTTGATATGTTGTCTGTGTGTGAGGCACTGCAGTAACAGCTAACAATTTCCGCGTCGATCTACAATTTTATGATTAAATGAGATGAACTGCTAACAGAAGGTCTTACTTCGTGTTTGGTGTCATGGTTCTCTTGGCTCTGGCACTGCTCGACGGGTTCTACTTGCGTTCCAACATCTTTGTTATCGTCTTCAGTAAGTACCTCTGTTTCAGAAACGCTGAACTCATCGGTGAGATTGGCATTTAATTTTACTTTATCATCACGACTGCTGCAATAGGAAAGTGTATTTAATGAACAATCTGAAAGAGACTTAGACAAAGTTGTTACTTCAGACGGTGGTTCTATTTAACTCTTAACGTTTTTTTTTTAAAGATTAGAAATTTGATTGTTCACTACTTATATTTATTTTAATTTATCAATCATATCAAAAAATTTAAAACCTAATGTTACATCACTGCTCCAAGTTCTGATTAATTAGTGCAAAACCAATAAATTTTTCCATAGCAACTAAATATTATTAACAGTTCGGTGGCCCCCATTGTACATATGTATTCCAAATATTAGAATTTGTAATGTGCAATAACTGATAACATGCAAACTTATAGTGATAATTATAATTACTAAAATATAAAATTAAGAGAAATTTTAACTTTAAAAAAGGAGTATTTTTGAATGAATTATTTGAATACTATTGATCAACTGATTTTACAACCAATATTTATGATTCTGAAAAATAATTTAAAAAAAAATTGTGATCAAAGAACACCTTTTGGTTTTGAGTTTGTTTCTAAAGATAAAATAAATATATACAACAACGCAATAAATAAAAACATGATATTAAGACCATTAAATATTTATTTCCAATATTAGTGCCAATAACAAATGTATATACATCACTTGACGAAAATGAGAGTATTTAACAAATTCAATCTTAGGTTACAATTTATAAAACAATTCACAATAATTATAAATCAAAGTTTGATATATTAAAATTTAATAGTTCATTTCTAGCTTGAAAATATCCAGTATCAGTGGGATCGTAGGGATCAGGTACAAATGGAGGTTGCATTGACAGCAAATTTTCCCAATCAAGATGAGCAAAAACCTCCATCTGCATCACTTCTTTAGCGGACGGTCTGTCATCAGGATTAGGAGTCAGAAGACTTTCTATCGTATGAACAGTTGCATCTGTTAAAGCTTCATCTTCAGTAGGCCACTCAATATTCCTTTCTAAGATGTTTTTAAAGACGTGCTGAGGAGTTACATCATTGAATGGGGGAATTCCGGTAACAAATTCGTAGAAACACACACCGAGCGCCCACCAATCAACTGCAGCGTTGTGCCCACTTCTTAATAGGAGTTCTGGTGCTAGGTAATCTGGTGTTCCTAGGATTCTTTGATCTGAACTCCACTGACCTCGACGGACAGATTTTGGAGTCCTATAAGGAGTCCTTGGAGTTTTTGGAGTTATGGGACAACTTGTATTTTGAACAGGATTCTGGCAAGGACTCGTATAAGATTCAGTAGTTTTCTGCTCATTGGTAAGACCGGACTGTGGTATTTCAAATCTAGTTGACTTTGTTTTAAATTTGTTTAATTTTTGCGATGATAACGGCGTGCTGAAAGTAACTCCCTTTGGAGGACTAACAGCATCTAACCTTAACAATTCTATTTCACCTGTTAAACCAGTTCGCACATAACCTTTTCTTTTGCTGGGTGATGGCGATCTTTGTTTTCTTTTACGATCTACTCTAGATGAGACTGTACAAGATCGACATACGGATCTTCTACTAACTGGTGATGTATTAACGGTCATATTTTCTGATTGCTCCTGGGTTGTACTTCCACAGTTCATGCAAGAATAGTAAGTCGTTTCATTTTCTACTGAACACATCACTTCTGCTGATTGAAATGGTACAATTCCTGATATGTTCTCAGATTGCATTGCAGTGGATTCAAGTGTGTTTGGACATTGTTCTTGTAAAATAGAACTGTCATTTATTATACTTTTCATTTTTGATCCGGAACCAAAGCTTAGATGAGTTGTTAGACTTAGTAACTGTCCTGGGGTACGTGCACATAAGTTGGGAGTGCAGTTTTCAAAATCAGATATTTCTAAGTCTCGATTTATCTGAATTTTCGATAAACCAAAATCGGTTAATTTGACATGTCCTTCACGTGATAATAACATGTTGTCAGGTTTTATGTCTCGATGAATTATATTATGTTGATGTAAATATTGAAGAGCTAAGCAAACCTCAGCAACATAAAATGTTGCCATGGCTTCATCGAAGAATCCGTAGACACTTAGAAGAGATTTTAAATCGCCACCTACCATATATTCCATGACTAGATATACGGAAGATGCTGTTTGTAGACAATAATATAGTTGAACACAAAATGGACTTTTCGTAAGCGCCAAAGCATTTCTCTCATTCAAAACTTGCGAAACCATGTTTTTATTGATCATCTCGGTTTTCTTCATGACCTTTATAGCGTACATCACTTCTGAACTCGTTTTTTTACATCCCAAAAACACTTTACCAAACGCACCCCTACTTATGGGTTTAATTATACAAAAATCATGTATATCAGGCGGCTTCGTATTGTTTTCACCCATCTTTTTCTATTTTAATCTTAACTTAACATTCTTTAATCTTAGCTTTAAGACATCAACAATTATCGAACTAAAACGCGATTTAAAAATAATTTCAACGTGTTATTTTCAAAATCAAACGGGTAATTTTGACAACTGACAGTATAGATGACTTACCGTATAAAAACCCTACTGCATAAACAATATATCTCGGCTGTATTGTCCTTATTGCTCAGATAAACTTCGGCGAGAGCATCCCACTGGTATTCACTCATAATACTAATTCAAATTATTTCCTTATCACACATAATTTTGAGAAATGCTCCAAAAAAGGCTGAACGTCAACTGCAAGCGTAAAAACGTTCGTCCCACAATGTTGGCAGCTCCCGAAATCATTGATTTGTTTTCAATCATTTTTATGCTAGTTTTTATTTGTAATTTTTCGAATCATACGTTACATATTATTATCTTAAATTGGTTAATTAAAAATATCAGTGACCTCAACTACCTATAAAAAAAATGGCTGTTGAATTTCAAAATAAATAAAAAAGCATAATTTTGGATAAAGTTTATTAAATATCTTTTTGTTACAAAGTATTACTGATCTCTTTTCAATGTGCACCAGACAAATGTGCCTTCAACACATAAACAATAAATTATAATAGAAAATCTTATTTAACAATGTAATAAATTAAGGTTACCAGATCAAAACCACTACTAAGAAGAATTTTTGTATCTAAAATATACTGTGTATTTGAATTTGTACTTTCCTATAAAGTAGGTGTCATCACCATAACACTCTTAAGTGCTATTAATGTGGCTAACTCACGATTTAAATTTTGTTGAAAAGATCTGGAGGTTACCTTAATATTAAACATTGTTCTTACATTAGAATGGTTATTTGCAATGTACAAGGTACTCATACAATACATAGGAAGATCTTCAAATAAGCAAAATTAATTTTGCTAAACAAAACATTTTTTCTTCCCTGTACTGTCGTATAATGTGACATTGTTTCTACATGCTTGATTAAAATTAATACCTCAGCTTAGAACATTTTCTGCAATTCCACGCTTTTTAATTATTTTCACGTTTCGTGTCTAGAGATTGTTCTAAGCTTACACAGGATGGAAACAATGGTGCTATATAAACAAAGTTTTTAAACTACATATTAACTACATGTCAAAAATAAACAGTATATTGCGGTTTATTACAAAATAGTTTATAAAGTCATAATTTATACAGTTTAAAGAAAAATCCTAAAAATTAAGAAAGCAAATAATGGATTGAATAATAAAAAGTAACATTGAAACATTAATACCAGGTGACTACAAATTATATATTGATGTTCTGCCAGTGGTGATAAGTGGCAATAAGAGAGGTTTTACTTTTAAGATTCGTTATTACCGTAATAACGAGCTATGTATACCAAACACAAAGGATACGAATACCTGAACAAAATGTATAGACGTCCATTGTGTCAAGATACATTTACAAATATGATGGTATTGCGTTGTTGTCGCCATTGTTGTTTCTTCCATAAGGGCATTTGTTCACAGTTGTATCCGAGCTTGAATGATGGAAAATTTAGTCAATAATAAAAATCCATGGATAATCGGATCATCGGATAAAATTGTCTGTGATGTGAACTTGGATCAGATGACAAACAAGAGCCCCAAAGTTATGGTTATACTGGTTACGTATTCTGACGAACTGGTGTTTAAATTGTTGCTCAGAAATAGCTACCTAGAGAGAATGCATATTTTTACCCACAAAGAAAAGTATTATACCAAGAAAGTATTATGTGACATATCGATGATGAATGACATACTTTGTGAGTGTTTTCTTCAAAAGAAAATAATGAATATCACTCATTACGTCAAGAGCTATTAAGTTAATCAAATAAGTATATATTTACCACATTTCCAACAGAAGTAATCAAATTTTTACATTTCTTTTTTCATTTCTGATGAGGTCTTTTTTTATTTTTTAAGATCCACATACGTTTATTTTTTTAATCTAAGGAATCTAAAGTATTCTATTACTCGATTGGTTCATCAGAACACTCATCCAATATAACCGTCCCAACCTAAAAAAAAATTAAAGCTGTAACGTGGCGAAAATAACGTTGCCTATTTCTTACGGATGCCAACCTACACTTGCTTCAATCATTTATAGTCATCTGGTTTATGAAAATATATAAATTATGACCAAAATAATTGGAGCCGCATCTAAAATTCTCTCTAATTTTGCGAGTGATTCCTACACCTTAATAAAATCATAAATGTACATGTACAAATATGTAACACAACAATAGCTAAGATTTAATCTTCTCTATCTGTCAATGTGAATGAATTATTCTGCGTCACGATACTGTACTCTGCAAAAGAAAAAAAAATTATTTATATTTTTTGAATCTTCATTTCTTAGGGCTCCTAGTTTCATTATATGGGCAGTGCTTGAAATTCTATAAAAAGTCTTGCACTTGGGTTTAAATATGGTAGAGGTGCCATGTAAATGTCATCTAAATGCTATTGACATAAAAATATGAAAAATGTTTTACATTACATCACATAAATACGCCACATTTGAAAATTATTTTGCTTGATTATAATGTAAATACCATCTAAAGTAGAAACAAAGATCTAGTGAAAGCAAGAAAAGCTATATTGTTCTGAATGAAAACTTGTCATTTACAGGTTATTTCAGAAGAAACATATTACAAAATGCGAGAATGATACTAATATGCAGGTGTTAGTGTTGCTGGTTCACTGATATCTCGTAGAATTTTCTTCCAACAAGCTCAATTTCTGCTTTTCACTCATCCAAGCCCAATCGCCAGTCAAGAATGTCCGCTTCTACTTGCTTTGACTAGGTTTTCCTTGGCGTCAAGTGCTACTTTCTTCACTCTGATGGTCAGTCTCGTTTGAAGGAAAACCGCTTTTATTACAAACTTTGACACTTTCATTTTCATCATATAAAAACCTTGTTCACAAACAAATGAATGAAGAAGTATGCAATATGGTAATCAATACACGAAAACATTGTATTCAATAACATTCGGCTAAACCCAGAAGCCCCTTTCTTTTATTTGAAGAGGTAATAGCCATGAAATCCTACGAGAATCTTCTATTTTTTTGTTTTTCCATATTTTGAGGAAGCGTGAAAAACCTCAATCTTCATCATCAAAGTAGATTTTGTTTTTGAATTACAAAGTAGCAAAACTACAATTTCAATACTGGTACTGTGAAAACTGCATCTACAGAACCACTTTCCACTTTTACACTTTTACATTTTACTAGGCTTTTCGGGCTGGCAGCAATGATACTGGTGCACTTAAAATGTAAACATCAAAATAAAACAAAATAATTAATTAATAGAAACATGAAAGCATACAAAAATTCGTAAAATAAGTAACAGCGAAGGAATACGATTTTTCATAGATTCGCTAACACTAGGAACTACTTCGGGTATAATGTTTCTAAAGACTTGCGTTTCTTGATTATCCATGTCTATCATCGTGGGAGGCAAAGAATAATGTAAATTGCAAGTTACATTCAACAACTCTTATAAAACTTGTTCAATTAAAGTGATGTTAATCTTAATTCAGATTCTCGTTTCAGAGCAATTTGATGCAGTAATATAATCGTGCAATATGCGGGCTATTTTTAAACAGAAAATTGCAAATATCTTCAAAGCTATGCCAGATAGGCTCCAATGTAGTTTAATAATATCAAAAAACTATTACATAGTCAGATATAGAATGTAATTATTCTATATCTGACTATGTAAAAGTTGGTGTATCATCCCATTAAAAAAAAAAAACAAGTTATCTGCTACTTAAAATTTTTAAATCTTCCCAGTTGTTTGTGCTTGAGTGAGCAGTAATAACCACACCTATCTTATTTACCTGAGTTCAGATTAAAAATAAACAACTACTAAATAACGCTGAAAAGATGCTAATTAGATCGAACTTATAATTCTCAAAGTAGTATTCAAAATCAGAAAAGAATAAATAGTCAGTCATGTGATCCAAGGCGATCTACTCGATCTAACTCGAGGACTGTCTGTAATTATGTGCATAATAATCTACAGCAACGGATCCCAAAGTCTCGATAATTTTAATATTACCATTCCTGAATATTTCAGCTTCAGGGGATTTACTAGTGAATTTTTACCACCGTTCAATGTCCTTCAGTTATTATAACAGGTTTTTAAAAATTTAGGGTGTAAATGGATTAGTTGAAGTTGTGTGCCATATAGGCTGTTTTAAAGGCTGATTATTCAGCAAAAAT
>JAUIMR010013016.1:0-12277 GCA_032191635.1 Sarophorus costatus
TTCAACTCTTTCAACATAACAAAATGAGTGAGCTAAAAAACCAAAAATTATTTATTTCGTGTTCACGCTACGGATAAAAAATACCTTTCTTGCGAGATGTTTAAAATCTTCTGTGTTAGTGATTCTTCCTTCTTTACAATCTGGTTTCCTGTAAGGATTTAATATTGAAACCATTACGACCGCCATACTTGATCGGAAGGTTTCTTTTATTTTCTTTGCAGCATCAGTATCAGTCATTTCTTTTAATTTAGCCTTTACGGAAATCTTGTGCTTCTTCGCAGCTTTTGGAGTAGGTGTAGGTGTGGGTGGTTTAGTTGCTAATTTTTTTTTGGATAACTCCAACATTTCTTTTTGGCGTTTTAATTTCTCCTTGTTGGCTTTGTAACGTTTTACGTCTTCTTTAAATTGCAATTTATCTTCCTCTGTTCTAGGCTAAAAGTATGAAAAGGCTGGCTATGTACACGCATTTTTGTGATGTTAGGTGTTTGTTTGATATGCATAAAATTAAACATCCTACATTTTATTTATTCATTAACATAAAATCTGAAATCAGTTAATGTATACTTACAAACAAAATGAATTGATTTTTTTATAATACTGATTTGTATTTTCTTATTAGGCACATAATAAAAAATGTATTGAACGAATAAACGAAAACACATCGAAAGTTGTCAAAGTCAAACTTACGCTGATAAGTATTTCTTGAACCAATCCAACCCTTCTCCTCTTCGTCTGCGGAAGTGTTTCTTCCTTAAACAATGCGAATTCTTCAATCAATCTACTATCCAAAGATTTCTCCTGTGTCTCTGCACCTTTACTTGGGTCCATGTCTTCATCTTCATTCTTACCTTCAGTGTCTTCGTTCTTATCCAGTTTGTTTGCTTCCATTAACTTAAATTTATTTTTAATTTGCAACAATAGCTTTGCGTCATCAATTTCATCATCGCTATCCGTCTCCTCAGTACTCGATTCTGAACTCAAACTACTTGTATCGGAGCTGGAGGTCGAATCTGAGAAATCATTTAGCTCTTCGGGTAGTAACACAGGTGGTTCCCATTGCGCTTTTCTTATTCTTATATGATAGTAGTACGGTCTACCGTATTTGTCTTTGGCACATTTCCATTTCGGTGGAAGTTTAGCTGGAGGAGGAATGGGCCCCATGAATTTCACTTGGGATGGATCTTCTTGTTCTTTTACGGCTTCTTGATATGGCAAGGATGGTAACAGTGGTGGTGGTTTACCGACCATATGAGGTTGTATCAAATTTGGATTTTGTGCATTTTGAAAGTTTGTCATGTGCTCTGCTGAAGCTGAATACATAACAGGATTTGTTGGATTCATGCCATGATTAGAGAGAACATGAGTTGATGGTATGTTGTAACCAATATTTCCTACTGGAATAGCTGGACGGTATTGCACCGGCTGTTGCCCAAACATAATTGGTTTATTTTGTATGTTTGGAGGTGGCGTTTGCATCAATTTATTCAATGCCATTTGAGGATTGGTTACATGAGAAGAATGAGACGGTGCCATATGACTTGGAACTAAACTTTGATTGATTGCAGAGTAATTAAAAACAATATTTTGACTCCCGGGTAAGCTAACATTTTGCCATTGGCTTGTTTGTGGATTCCATATGCACTGGTACCCCTGATTGGATTCCAGAGGTGCAGTAAATTTCGGATCTGTTCCCATGGTCATACATCTTTGTTCGTGTTGCCTCCACATCTCCTGTTGTTTCCTCCTTCTTTCTAATTCTTGCTGTTCGAATTGCAGGGCAAATAATTTTCTTCTGTGATATTTGTCAAGACTTATCACTTGCTCTTCTTTTCCTTTAATTCCTTCTTTAACTTCACGCTTTTTCTTGCGTCTTTTCAAAAATGATCCATATCTGCTTTCGTATTTCTTCTCTAAATCTTGTTCCAGCCCTAAACCAGCCCTATATTTCCTATCAGCTTCTCTTTCGTGTTCTTTCATTTGTTCAATCCTTTCCTTCTTTGGAATCCTGAACACCTCTTTCAAAATAGACCATTCATCCAATAATTTCAGACCCAATGCTACTATTTCAGTTTCATAGTCAGGTAAATCAGATGAAACTGGTTTTCTTTCTATGGATGGATCCTTTTCGTCAAAAGCAATAGGAGAAATATCCATATCTTCTTGGAAATTAACAGAATGGCTCTCAATTGGTTTGGATATCAATTCAATTCTCTCTTTGTCTTCCACTGATGTTTGTTGGTCCATGGGAATCTTTGGTGTATCTTCAACCTTCCTATCTTGTGCTTCAGATTCAATCTTTGGTGAGTTACTGTCAGAGTCTAAAGTTGCCCCCTCGTCAATCTTTTTAGACCATCTTTCCACAGTAGGTAGGACTTTACTGTCTTGTAGCATGGTTTTATTTGGAATAGGTAAAGTAGCTAATGTTTGGAGTATTTCCAGTCTAAAATGTAAGAAATTTGATATTACGTACTTAATAGAAATATGAGTGAGATACGTACCTAAGAGATTCTAGTTTCTTGTTTTGCTTAACCATGTGTTGAGCATCAGTCATCCACCCATGGATAAGTCTTAATCCATGATAATCCAAGAATAATCTTCTACATGGAAGCTCTCCTCTACGAAGAACTCTTAATAACTTTGTCCTTTGGGCTGGTTCTTTAGCCCTCACCATTAACCTACTTAATTTTAGAGTATGGGCTTGGTTCTTCAATCCAGTAGTTTGCAATGTTTCAATTTCTTCATCCAACTAAGTATAAGATATAATAACAGCAATGTTAAATAAGATAAATTGTAATGCACTTACATCTTGATCTTCAAATAGATCTTTTCTGGGTAACTTAGAACGTAGCACTTTCTTCTTTTTCTTTTCCTTCTTTGGAACTATTTCTTCTTTTATTTCAGTGGCGATGATAGTTTCTTCTTTTATCTCTTGAGGAAGTTCGGGTGTAACACCAACTTCATCAACCTTTTCCCAGTCAACTTTTACCGTTTGTTCGCCAATTTCTTCTTCTTCATCATCATCCTCTTCTTCATCTTCATCCTCTTCATCTTCGTCCGGTTCTTCTCCGAGCCAGCCACGACAAGTTGGTGCTTCACAGAAACATTTTTGTGCTTCTTTGCTAAAATATTCTTTTACTGCGAATGTGTAAACAATCACATAGCGATTTCAACTTACCCGTATCTTTGAAATTGGTAATCAAATGTAATTTCCTCACCAGCTAAAATTGTCCTTTTACTGAAGAAACCAATTCGCAGTTCACCATTAACGGTCCATTTTTGAGTTTCAGCGTTTGGATCGCAGGAGTGGTTTATAAATCTTGATATATTGCCTGAATGAAAAGATGGAAAAATGGAAAACTTAATGGAACAAATGAATAAAATAATGACGTACCTTTCTGAGTAGCATCGATTACTGCATCTGCTCTTAGCGACATAAAATAATAATGTTGGTTTTTATCTTTTGAGTATTCAGAGGCGCGTTTCTCAAATTCTTCGGGGTCCAAAACTTCACCAACGTACTCCAAGATAAATTCACCACTAAAATTACAAGTAGAAATTTTAAATAGACCATCATTTTTTTCCTGTCTAGTTGTGGAAATAATTTATAAAGTACTAGTTGAAAAATATTTTACATTTAAGTTACAACAAATAATTTCAGATCTTATTACACGATTTTTAGCCTTGTTAAAAATATTTGCTAACTGTAATTAAATTACAATTTATTTAAAGAATATCATAATGTTTTGATACTTACTATGGAACATTTGCTGCAGCCCTAATACCCAATCCTTTCTTATCAGTACAAAACACTTCGCAAGGTGCAAACTCGCCTTTCTGAAATCGTTTATTTGTACATCTATCACTTACAGCACATAAGTTTCCACTGAAAGAAAAAGACACCGCTTTTGTCAATATCCATATTACCATAAATCATTTGACCTACCATTCAATCATAAGCAATCTATTCAAACAATCTTCCCCACAACCATACTCCCCTTTATTAATGTCCTCTTCAGTTAAGAAGCAATCGCAAGTCATCTTCTTCGCTTCTTTACAACTTATTCTATCAGTTAAATATAAATTCTCTTTCAAATGCACAAATTGCTTTAATCTTCGTTGGACTTCCTCTTCGTTCTTTAATGTTTGCCCAGCTTCATCAATTTTCAATTCAACTGGAGCTTGTTCTAGCGGTATCAGTGGTTTATTAATTGTGGCGATCAAGTTAGAACTCTGTTCCAATTCACTGGATCGTCTCCATCGTGATTTTACTTTCACGGGCTTTTGAGAAACTTCGGGAGGTGGGATGAACTTCGGTAGTTCTTGAGATGGAACAGGCTTTTGTTCAGTTGGTATTGGAATCTCTTGAGGATCTTCTTTGTGTTTAACTATCCCGTGACCTTTGGATTTTTGTTTTTGTACGTTTATGGATTTTATTCTACTTGAGCGACGTATTACATTTTCTGCTGAATTATCTTTTTCTGTTTTTTTCTTGATACATTTTCCTTTTGGTTTAGGCTTTATTTCTTTTTTTAAAGTTGATTCTGGTATGGTTTCAGAAGTTGTGTTGGGTACAGACTCAATTATAAGTTCAGACATTTCCTCAGATATAGTCTCGAATGCTGATTCAGGTTCAAAAGAGGTTTCTTGTTGAGTTGGTATTTCTTTCACACCATTTTCTTCTAACTTGAGTTCCTTATGTTTTTCTACCTCAGTTGATTCTTCAACACATTCCATCGTATTTTTTACTTCTTCTACTGTTTTAGTTTCTTCTTCATTTTCTTCGGCTTCACCGCTTAACAAATTTTCTTCTGTAATTTCTACCACATCAGTTCTGCCTATATCTTCTACTTCACTTTCAATACAAATTTCTTGCTCACCACATATCGGAATAATATCGTCAGCTATGCATTCTATGATAATTTCTGACTCGGGATTATCAACAAATTCCACAGCTTCCTTTTCTGTTTCAATGTTGTCATCTGAATCAATACAATTAGTTTTAATTACCTCAACTTTTGACATTTCAAACTCTAAGTTCGATAATTGCTCAGAAATTATCGCTTCTTGTTCTTGCATACTGATGTAATCATCTTGACTATCATCGGTATCCATACAAATAGCCGCTTCATCCTTTTCTAATGGCTTATTTTCTATTGTATTAAGTGACTTTTCGTTTGAAACTTCTTCGGCATTAGAAGTATTTTCTATTTCTAATGTGATGATTTCCTCCTCAGTTTCTCTTTCAGATGGTTCTTGATTCTCAGGACTGTCAGAGTTCTCAACAAATTCTTCTTGATTATCTTTCACGTAACGTTTTGCTCTTGTAATTACCATTCCAGTAATATTAGCCTTCGCACCTCTTTTATTGCTGGGCTTTTTTGGAATGTACTGAGTAATTACTTTACCTGATCGTGTTTTCGACGTCATACCTCTTGACGCTGCACCCCGTCTTCTTTTCGGCGGCATTTTTACTAATTTTACGATGGTTTTTTAAAATAACACTGTCGACACAACGGGGTCTTTACATTATTAGGCACATGTAAATAAAAAGCTTTACATTTCCTCATTTATATGTGCATCACTTCCGCATAAGGATTTTTCCACCATCGGTTTTGGATTATTTTATAAAGCGTAATATAAGATATAAACGATCATCTATCGCCTATAATAACCTTACATACGTACGAATTGGTAATATTGGGGATATTTGTTTCAATAGCATGTTGGCATGTATTGTTACTATATACATAGAATAGAAGGGTATATAGAAAATTTAGTTCGATAACTTCATTTATTCACGAATTTGTGTTTACTTTTGACGTATTACATTTTAAAGTTATTTTTAATTGCTTTTCTTCTGATCAGCTTCTTATTTCTAAGACGTTAAAATTACTTGAAATTTCATTGTCGGTTGCTGAGCTATGTTCTCCACTAGCTTAATTTTATATGTAACCTAACCTAAAAATATAATAGAAGCAGAATTCCAGTATGGCTTTTATTATTGGATATATATCGAAAAATGTAGTTAGATTAGAAGACAAACTACTTTCGTTAACGTACGTAATTGAAACTCATTTTAGAAATGTATTACATCTATTTCCTTTAGGTTACCAAGTACATTTATGTTACAAGGACGAGAAAGACATACACTTAACCCGCCACCCAGACTCAGAAATCCTACTTGGTTAACAAAGAAGAATCGTGTGGTATGTTTTTATTACCTTTAAGTTATTTAAGTAATGATTTGTTTTAGGTACACGATGAATTTATTACACCTGAAAATAAAGAATTTTTAAAGGAAGTCGTTCAAGATCAGTACAAAATTGAAGCAGAAACGTCTTTAAAGAAGGAATGTATTACAAATATTATAGAATGGAAGCCATCACTAAGACGAACTGGGGTTATCGCTAAAAAAATCGGTATTTATCCGATGTGGTTAAAGAATGGAGAAAAGATAACAACAACATTATTACAGGTATAAAGCTTGGTATTTACTGGGTTTGTTACTAAAATTAAATACACTATTATTTTTTTTTCTAATTACATGTAATGATATATGTTTTAACTCATTGCCTTGAATATAGTAGCTTTTATCTGGAAAATACTTTACGCTATTTATTTTAAAATATAAATAAAATACCAGATGGCATATTCCACCACACATTTCCATTTCTAGGTTTTAGATAATCATGTCATTAAATACTACACTCCATCAGAATTTGACCCTCCTAGGAAGAAGATTGGAAAAGTCTACAACAAAAAAGGAGTAATTTTATTAGGAGCAGAGAGCACTGATCCAACTACCTTTACTAAAGAATATTGTGGTCTTTTCAAAGGCACAGGAGTCTTACCGAAGAAATACCTGGCTAGATTCTTCGTTAGTCCCGAAGCAGCTTTGCCGACAGGTACACCAATTGGAATTTTGCATTTCCAAGTTGGCAACTATGTCGATGTCAGAGGAAAAACGTAAGAATTTCCATAAAAATAACATCTCACAAAAATTTGTCTTATCTCATTTTATAGAATTGACAGAGGATTCCAAGGAGTTATGAAAAGACATGGTTTCAGTGGAATGCCAGCTTCACACGGTGTCACAAAAACCCATCGTCGTGGTGGAAATATTGGAGGAGGGGGTGAAAAGGCTAGAGTTTGGCCAGGTACAAAAATGCCTGGTCATATGGGAAATGAGTACAGGGTGAATAGAGGATTGAAAATTTGGAGAATCAACACAAAGTATAATGTAATGTGGGTTTCGGGTCAAGCTATTCCCGGAGAAACAAATTCAATAGTTACCGTTTATGACTCTATTTTACCACTTAGGAAACCTACTAAGGCTGTACCGTTTCCTACACTTCTAGACCCTACAAACACCGATTTCCCAGAGGATATTTTTGACGATGAAATTCACGCTTTTAATAGTCCTAGTATTGAATACCACGAAGCTGTGTAATAAAATGATTTTTAGTTAAGCTGTTTACTTTTTGGGGATCTATTAGATTTTATAATTTCTGCTGACAGTTTACTCTTACTTATTTCAGTTTTATAGAAATAATTTGGTCCACGAAATATTTATCAAATTATTCATCAGTTTATCCTGACTATCCTAATATTACTTCGTTATTTTGCTAAACACATATTGTCAAAAGTACAACAGTGGATTTTAATGTTATCTTTAAAATAAAATAAAAAATAGTACCGGACTGAATAAATTATTGTGCCATCTTTGCACTTTTGGAATTACTTTTATCGCTTTGTAAGGTAAAATATTTGTTGTTTGTAAAATATGCAGTTCTTCTGCAAAATTATATTTGTAATACATTTCTTTAAAGGAGTTTGCAGTTAATAGTAAAATTTGAGGAAAAGCATATCAAATATATGCCGTTAATATAATGGTTTCTCAGAAAAATAGTAGCAAAATGTATAAAGAAGCATAAATTGAAAAAATAGCAGGTTTGTTAACTTCAAATAAAACAAAAGGAAAAAAGACAATAGAAATGGTAGTTGACTAGTTCACTATACTGATCAGTAGAAGACGCGAATTAGTTCATTAACTCATTTGAAATAAATTACATTTATTTGGCAGGACATTGGTGGAAATCTTGTAGCGCGAATGTTCAGGAACCAATAGAAAAGCATTAGATTAATGAAGTCCTCCATGGTGTTGAATGTGGATGAATAATATAATATCGTAAACTAAAACCATCTATTTATTTCAAAGACCCAGTCACTGGTGTCAGGAATCGCATTCCTTTGGATAAGTCCTCGAATAAAAATGTATGTGAATATGTGTATGTCTTCTGTAATATAACTTAAATTTAATATGTAGCTGCAAGTACATCATCGCATAACATCCATAGTAAAAGGCAACTATGATGGTTTAGGTCTACTCCTGAGTAATAAATGTATGACTAATACCGAGACAAAATCGAAAATAAGTTAACTAAAAATTTACTTTATAATATTGTGTTCTATGTTGGCATCGTCATTTTACTTAATCGGAAAATAAAATCTAAAAGATGCATTTGCACTTTTATTTCTAATGGATTTGATGTGATATAAAATCCAGGAACTCCTGCTTGTTCCAGTGTTTGTTGTTGATCGGTTACCTATTAAATAAAGAGTCATTAAGTAATACTCTGAAAATAAACTTTGGAGAATATTTCACATTTTTTTATATTATAATAATGAGATATATTTATAATAACCTTCTGATCTAATTCTTGAACCAAAGACTTGTCAAATTGTTTTAATTCTTCTTTTTGTGTGATCTTTTGTTCATTTAGTCTTCTTACCTTTTCTTCCGCAGTCATATCAGTTCTATCAAGAATCTGTTGATCTGCCACTAAAATAATATTGCAATCGTAATACTAAAATATTTGGATTTACATACTTTTTTGTTTATTCAGGAATTGTAGCCTCTGTTGATACAGATGCTGTTCTGTAACATGTTGAATTTCCATTAAACCTTTTGCAATTTCAAATATCGTATCACTTAATAAACAGTTTGCTAAACTTGAAAGTAACTCATATGGAACCCTCATTTGGTATTTCCTGATTGCATTCACCAATATTATACTATTATCATTCAACTAAGTAATTTATAAAAGCTTACGGTGGTAGATCTCTTGCCATGTTCTGTAGTTGCTCTACCAGAAAGTACAATTTCTTTTGTAACACTTCTGGAGCTTCCATCATTTCTTTGGAATTATGTACGTATACCGATTACAAAATGTTTATATGAAGTATCATTGGCGTTATTTATCTACAAAAAGTTAAGGTTATAGTAGTAATACTATTGGTACCGAGTTTGCCACACTGCGCATGTCACATTTCACATTTTAATTATCAACAACCATTGGAAATCGAGGTTATACGGTTATGATGGCTTGCCCTTATGTTCATTTGATATTATTTTGGAATTATAGCCACTAACAGCAACTAAAACTCACCTAATTGCTATCGCTTTTTGCACGTTTATGTTATATACGCATTTAAAAATGGACGATTTGTATAATTCAGATTTGTCTGACATAGATATGGTAAACAAATTGCAGATTTTTGACAAACATTTTTCTGAATTATGGAGGTTGTAGGTGACGCAGTGGTTGAATACGGCTGCTGTATCTCAAAATTCCACGGAAAGACTAGAACTATTCCATAAAGTCCAAGAAATTCTAACTCGAAAAAGCCCCCATATACTAAACGAGTTCTTACCGAATGTACTTAATTTTACAACTGATAGAAATGCTGACGTAAAAAGAGCATTAGTGGGATTAATTGAAGAAGTATGGTACGAATTTATTCTTAATTTTATATATATATGTATATGGCATTAGTTTATTTTTTAGTAAACAGGATGAAAGTATATTGACTAAAGTGATGGTAAACTTACACATGTTGCTTTGTGACGAGAATATATCTGTACAGAAAAGAGTAATACAGGCAGCTATTACTATATACCGTCGCATGTTGAGCTGGCTCTGCAAAGCGTCACAAATCACTAAAGAAATGGAAGACGCCTGGGCTCGTTTAAATATAATCAAAGTAGAAATTGTAAATATGATTGATAGCGATAATGACGGTGTACGGACAAGCTCTGTAAAATTTTTGGAATGTGTTGTTTTATTACAATCTTATCCCAATCCGAATGAGACTCGGACATCTACAGATTTCTCTTTGGACGAAGTTCCATTGACATTGAAAGTTGCCAGACGAAGAAAACTTGAAGAGGAAGCAAAGTATGTAGAATAAAGTATAATGTATAAGGCAATATTAACAATATATTCTGTTCTTTAATTATACTATCAAAACATTATAAAGATGTCAAAAATGAACAATTTAAAGAAAAATTATATAATTTTCCTGTTGCAATATATATCCTAATAAAGCAATATTTTTCCAAATTAAAAATAATGCTATAGATAAACACTTTTTCACTCTCAATTCGATACGCAAGTCAGCTAACTCGGTAAAAATATCCGTCCCATATATAATATATTAATATAAAAAATATTTCAAATTAAAGTTACGTCAATTCTTATTCATCACATTCAAATAATTTTGGATTCTAATGGAAAATAACTCAACCATTTTGCTGAAATTTGTATTATTTAGAAGGATTTCTTGTTCCCAAGTCAATTGTCCCAAGTCCAAATTTTCTGAAATGCAGTCGTAACACCTATTCTCACAGTTTAGTTTTCACTTTATTATTACATATACATATTTATTATTTGATGCAGTCTCCTTACTAAATTTTGTATTTGTATCATTTTAGTAATATCTTTGCGTTATTGATGAAATTTATTGGATCTCAACACGTTAGCAGCGCGAATTTATTTGCTTGCATAGGAGCGTTAACGAATATAGGAAAAAATAGACCGGTATTTATGAATCAAGTCGTCGCATCTATTGAAAATCTTCAATCTAATTTACCACCTACTCTAAGCACCACACAAGTGAATTCAGTGAGAAAAAAACTAAAATCGGAACTTATCGGACTTATCAAACACCACAGCGCAAGTGAATACGTCGATAAGTTGACTGCCATGCTGACCGAATTAGGTAAGGCTAAGGAATAAAAGAAGTTCAATGTTTGTATAATTACTTGTCGTTAGGTTGTACGCAACAAGAAATAACCAAAATGATTCCGAAAACCGATGAGAGGAAAAAATTACAAAAACGATTGATACCAACTGACCAAACGGAACCGGCAGTTAAAAAGGCCAAATTGGATACGGAGAACGATTTAGATGTGCAAGAAAAGCAAACTTCAGCAATAGAGTTAAATACCCAATTTATTTTAGATAACCTGTGTAAAAATACAGCTGTCCAATTGGTAATGAAAGGATTACTTAATCTCCCAGATACGATGCCTAACCAATTTAAAACTGACTACGGGGATATGTTAAAACAAGGGCAATCGGGAAATTTAAACATGATTGCCAAGATATTGGCTTATCAGTTTGTTGAAGCTGGTGTTGGACCTGGTTCAAAAATAATAGGAAAGTCTGTGTTGTTAGTAAATTTGCCTTGGAAAGCCATTAAGGAATCAGCCAATAAAATCGAGGAAGAAGAGGTGAAAGGTGATGATAAGGAGAAAAATACTCAACAAGTGGTTAAGAAAGATAAAGTGAAGGTGCCAAGGATAAAAACTCTGAAATTAGCGGAAATCACTAAACCTTTGGAAAAAGAAGTGAAGGAGAATCTTCTACTGGGAGCTGTAAAACGGATACTGCAGGCTAATTCAAAAAACGCGGTACCTTTGGGACAGAAGATTACTATTACGATAGCGTCAACATTTAATGATCTTGTTCGTGACGAAATTTTAACATTCTTGATTTGTGATTTAAGATCCCATTTGGATTTAGCTTTGGCTTGGTTGTATGAAGAGTACAGTATAATGCAGGTAACTTACTGTAATTCAAATGTGTTTTTGTGTTCTCAAAAGAATTTACATTTACGACACTATTTAAAGATTTCTTATGATCCATATTAAAGATAATATTACTAATTAAACTGAAATGCAGTAGCAAGGCATGGGAAATAAAAGTGAGTCACCATGTCGTCAAAATAAAATTTATCACTTTGTTTTACGTAAAAATGTCAAACTTTAAATACTACTAATCAAGGCAATTTTTTTAATTTGTTCTTTAACACATTTGCGGCGCTAAAATAAATGCTATTTACTTTGCATAGTGATAAAGGTCCCCGGGGACTGATCTCGTAGTCAACATGTTAAAAGAAAACTTGAATAACTTATTATACAGTGTCCCAGAAC
>JAUIMR010017721.1:0-10420 GCA_032191635.1 Sarophorus costatus
CGTACCGCCCCTACCGCCAAATTCTCGAACTAAACATTACAGGCACACTCCGATAGATGACGTGTACACGATTAGAAATCAGGAACCGGTTGGTGATTTCTGTCTGCGCGGTAACGATATTGATTTGAATCGTACGTAGCTTTTTCGCAAAATCCAAAGAATACGACCACGTTTTTTCTAAGCGTTTATTTAGATTTCGAAACACGAGTAATATACACCTAGATTTAAAACAATAAAATATTGAATCGAAAAGTGAATACGTGATTTAACACGTTGACTGACCCTGAGAACCAGTATCACCATGCAAAACGAATGGTAATTAATTTAGTGCTGCAGTCAACGTGTTAAGAAATTACTCATTTAAATTAATTTAATTGATGAATTGATATACAGTGGTATTTATTATAAAAAATTCCATTCGCGATAGGTCATTTAGTGGTTTATACAATTAAGAATCTCTCCGTTTTCTCTGTTTATTACTGTTCAAAACGTCCCCGGGCGATGGATAGGGTCGCTGTTGATATAATGCCCCACTGGCTGTAGTATCAGCCTTCGATATGTTCTGTTCCAATCCATCGCTCCAAGTACCTCTCGGTATATCACTATAAGCCGACGGATCCATTGGGTCTAAGTCGTTTTCGCTCTTCTTTTTCCTCCGTTCTTCGTGTTTATGTTTTCGATCCCGGTCGTCCCTATCCGACCGGCGATAATATCGCTCGCGATCTTTACGCTTCTCGTCACGATCAACTTCGTGATCGTTTTCTTCTTGTTTATGGAGTCTCATCCTCAGTCTAGCCGCACATTCGCTAGCAACTGATTTAGGATGTTTAGGAGGTAACCAAGAAACCATGTCCGTTTCCATGTTCCAATAATAGTATCGTCCACTGTAAATTTACATGTTTAAAATGAAAACCTTTGTTGAAAATAATATACGTACATTCCTTTATCAAAAACATCAGTCCAATTGCTAGGTAATGGATATTTTTCAAGCAATTTTCGCGTGTTACGTGCATATTGTGAATCGGGGGTTAAGACACCTTTCCAATGTATTTGACACCAATTCGTACATTCGTGGTGAGGGTTGCTTTTGTTTGGACATCCAAGGCATCCTTTGTAGTCATTGTGAGTTTGTTTTTCGGGTGGCGTGTCTAAAATTGTAACCTTCAGGGTAAATTGCTTCGATACGTGTATTATGTAATACCTGATAATAAACCTCTTTTAGAAAGTTTGGCTTGTAAAGCAGCCGGTAAAGGCATCACAGAAACGTATAAAATAGAAACTTAGAAATTTGTTGGTAGAGGTTAGGATTAAACGTCATCAGAGCGCCATCTTCCGACAATAGAACGTGTCTCATCGCGTTGAAAGGATATTAAAACACCGCGTGAAAATATTTAACTGCTTTTTTATTTAATTGCTCGTAGTACCACTGCTACAAAATACTAGAGGATTTCACATTAGTTTGTCAAATAATTTAAATCTTAAAAAAATTAGGAAATAAACAACAACATATACAAATTGACTATTAAGAATAGGATAACCGATATACAAGTCACTAAGGCTTAATAAAACTGTATACGTAAAATAAGTGTATAAAGTGGAATACAAAATATATTTACAGTAAAATTTACAATAAAGCTACGTAAAGATAAGCACCCTTTGTGATCATACCAAATTTACATTATTTAGTATGAAAGTGTCATTGGAACAGTTATAATAAAGTACCAGCATAAAAAGTAATAAGTACAGAAAAGTTGCAAACCTGATCAGTTATTTATATACACGTAATTGATATTTGTGATATATTTTTCTGAACGTTTTATTGCTATGAAACATATTAACATTAATCAATTATTTATTAAGCAATTGTAGAAAACTGTAACTTATTGGTAACAAAGTAGAATCGCATACCTTATAACATCTATTCACTTCAGAATATTGTATCATCTATTATTACTGTGTAATACTTATAATGTTGGTATATTTATATTTATATATAAACATATATATATATGTATATATATATGTATGTATATGTTTCGTATCATAAATAAATTTACATACACTGTAGCGTGAACCACGCTGCTACTGACAATGGGCAGAAAATTCAATGGACATTAAATACATTCAGTATCCTATTACTCTAAAAAAACTTACAGCAGAGCACAAAATCTAAGACTTACTGAGCAATAACAAATTGTTGGACTAGAGGTAAAATTGCATGTCGCAGATAAGACTCGAAAATATAAAAAAAATCTGGAATTATGAAAGTGGGAAATGCCGTAAGTGTGGAATGGCATATGTGGTGACACGCACGTATATATACAGTAAGCTAAAAACTACCTTACATACACCGAGTTAAAGAAACTTCAGCATAACATACTAGCAGCTATCCACATAGATAAAATTTCAAGATCGAGATAGGGTGCATCGTCTAATTCCAGGACCATCACAACGGAAAGTGATCTAGCATCTCAAAGCCCTATTAGCCCGTGAATAAAGCCGAGAGCGAAACGAACGAAACCTTCTCCAGCAAAAATATAGGACACATCTTTATTTAGGACATTTGATTTCTTTGATTTTTGGACTTGATTGGACGGCGTAATCTACATAAATGGGGGGATGTGCAAAGGACCGAATTAATCTATTTCATCTTTGTGTGCAGTCGTGACCCTACGACATTTAAACCGTCGCTCCGTGATCTTGATTTCGGTAACGTATCTTTCTTTACGTTATTCAGATTTTCCGCTTTGTAAATTCGCACGGCACGGCCCCTTCTATCTAATATTAATTTATCCGCACGGACAAACATTCCGTGCTTTGGTTTACAAGTAAAATACCTTACACCTTGCACCATTCCGTCATTTTTACCTAACAATAAAAATTCGCTTTAGCTTTTTTGAATTAGATACGATTTAGGAACACGATCATACCTTTAGGAGAATCTAATTCCACACCGACCCACGTCCCGTTCGCAAATTCCGTTTCTCCAATGTACGCGACTACTCCAGACGAATTGTATGGACGAATTAGAATACTTTCACCAAGTACAACCCATTCGGGCACAGGTACGTCGGGTAATTTGTTAAGGTCGGGACGGGAACCGTAATTATCACCGTCATCTAAAAAAATGTACACTCTCCACTTATATTTGCAATTTTATAAGCAAGTACCTTCAATTTTATCACTCGAGCTATGAAACCCATCTTCGCTAGTTATTAACTCTTGCTCGGATAGTTGCGGACGGACCGACGGGAACGACGCTCGATGTTGCATATTCACGTTCTTTTCGTTCTTCCTCACCCGTCTAACCACCTTACCAGGTGACATATTGACCTTGACTTCGGACAATTCCGATATATCGCAGTTCTCGACGTAGTTTCCGTTGACTTGGGAATCGAATAGTTCCGTTTCGACGGCCGCGTGGTCGTTAACCTCCGTAACGGCCTCTAAGTTGGTGTGACGTCCTTCGAAGTCGGGAGTATTGTCTGCGCTTACGCTTTTTAAAGACATCGAATCATCTAATGTTAAATTACTGGACGATACCGCCTGTGAACCATAACCGCTCGAACTTGTACTTGGCGTACTCGTTTTAGGTGCCAGTTCGACTAGAGAATCTAAAGTGCGTGAGGTCGTCATAGAACGTCTTGTATGAGTTGATATTACGCGATTCTAAAGAAAAGTCATTAAAAAACAACTAATTGGGGAGTTCAATTTAATGATAGTTACCGCGTTTTCAGTAAATTCTTGATTTTCGGATGTCTCCAGCTCGAGATTTTCGTCAGATATTAGATCCAAGGAATGTTTTCTCGGCAATGGCGGTTGTTCTTCATGTAAAGTTGTCATTCTTAAGCCAATTTTTTGATTTGCTGGCGATACTATTCCAGGGAAAACTATAAAAACAAATGAAATTAATTGAAATCTTTAATTATCACACGTTCAAAACCAAATATATATATATATAAAAGATATAAAACTAAACCCATTTCTAACTGAAAAAAATCCATCTAAAAAAACCAAATAAACACCAAAAAATTCACACATTATTAACATACGTTTGGAACTTCCTGTAGGTTGTTGTAAGCGCAGTGAATTCAAATTCAAGTTCAGATTTAGGAATGTCGGCCGGGCTGAAATATTAATATTGTTAAAGCATAAGTAAGCACGGACATGACGATCATCAAGGTGTATGTACATGTACTTATACAACTTAACACATTTGTGTATGTACTGTTTGCGAATGGTTATTGTAACGTGTAGGTATAACCTGAATGTATGATGTTAATTTTGAAGTCAAAGAGACCCTTTAGGACATTCACGTCATGCAGGTTGCCGATTGTATTTAGTTTCTGCATTCATTGACATAACAGGCCACAATGCAATTGCTATTGTACTAAGGTTCCTACAAAATTTTCTATGTTACGAGTCTCTGTGACTTCACGACATAACTATTATGACACAAAAAAAACAAATGGGCAAATAAATGTTTCTATCAGATAATAACTAAAACACCATACGATAAGACCATATGATAAAAAAGCGGAGCGGGGCTACGCAAAAATGAGTATATCACTGAATAAAAAGCTGCGGCAACCAAAATAACACATCATGCTCTAAACGCTACCATATGAAATGAGACTGATAATTCTATCCAGTTCATTTCTCGGATATCTAAAGATGTACTTTTGGGGTGTAACTGACACTTATAAGTCGGAATGCACCAAAAATACATCGCACACCACATATTTCACTCAATTAACAAAGGTTTCCACCTATTTATGTATATAGATATACGGATGTACGCTACAGCATTTGCTCTGTCGTTCGCTGTAGGTGCATCCGTATATGCCTCGCAATCTTAGTATGCAAGCCTCCATTTTACCTGAAAGAATGGAGCCTTGTGGTTGCAGAAAAATTTAGAGATCAATTAGTCAAGCAACAATTAATATTCTTTCAATTAAACATAGAAATCGAAGAGTAACAAATATGATATAAATTGGGGGAACATCGAGAAGTATTAGTGAAAAAAATAAGCAGTAAAATAAGTGACAAACATCTATTCTCCTAGATGTGATAGACTTTAAGTTTAAACTAGATCGTCTAGGATCTATTCTATGATTTGTCACGACTATTGCGTTTGTGGTTATGTTAGTCGCTACGATAAAGTTATTAAGACATACCTAATCCGCTGGTACGTGGCCGTAATGGTGTTGTATTTCCTAGGATGTCCGTATTTAGCTCATTTACGCTCTCTGACCTTGATATGTTAAGTGATTCTGTACTCATATCCAATCGCATAAACTATACAACAAAAAAAAAATTAACATTACTTACAGATAAATTCAGATTATTAAGCATAATCAAGCATTCCCACATGAAACTTTTCAAAAAAATTACCACATTTTTAGTGTCCAAAGCCTGGATTGCAACCGTGAAAGAAAAATAGTGAATATTTGGGAATTTCGTAAATTCTACAATACTTACGTGAGAGAAGTTAGGAACGCTAGCCGTTTTCCTCATTAATATCTGTCCCCTCGCTTGGAGTAGCTCTTTAACCGCAACAGTCTGCCGCAATCGGTCCAAAGATAATATGCTTTCGACCGCACTGACTCCACGAGTGTATTTTTCTATAAAAACAGTTTTAGCTAAATATTTTCAAATAAAATTTAAATTCTAACCGATATAAGTCTCTCCATCTTCCAACGATGTATCTTCTCCCGACGCGGCAAGTTGCGCTAACGACTCCCGGTCTTCTAATTCTTCACTAGCTTTCGGTATATTAGAAACTAATTCGTACGTAACCCCCGTATGCGTAATAATGTCCGTCCTTACAATCCGTCTTTTAATACGATCGGTAATACTTTGACGTTTGTATATATTTAACGCTAACCGCTTCCGTAACACCAATTCCATGGTCGCGGGATGTGATAATCTAACTGTCGTTCTCAAAATTAGGTATACACGATCGTTAGCGTCCGTCACTTTGTTCAAATGGACGTTATCGTGTATCGACGAATCCCATGATGCTACGGCACACACATCTTTCTCGAGGTGTTGTAAAATGTGGAGAGTATAAAACATATTCCCCATCTCTTTGGATAATATAGAATTTTTACCAGTTATCGAAATCGCTTCCCCCGATTGATTTGTAGAGAGATCATCTGCATTTAAATCGAGAAACAGAACAGGTACGTACGGTTCCATTCCCGCCGGAGGATTCCAAATGGCGGGGGCGCCGGGAATTCCAGAACCGGGTGTCGGAACCAGCACTGCGTTCCATTCTTCCGTTAGATTTATCCATTGATCAACTAAACTTTGTTCACGCTCCTTATCCTGTTCCGTTTTATTGGGTTTGTCGAGTAGTTTCTTTATTTGCTGGTCTAAATAATCTTTCCGTCTCTTTAACGCTTCACTCCATTTCTCTCGCAGAAGCGCTAAATCTTCTTCTTGATACGAATCTAACGGTTTTTGTAATCTAGATCTAACGGTTATGCTACCAACCTCAATTTTTAGTATCGACTGACAAATTATCGGTAAAGTACCCGAATTTTGTACCGGTTTAACTCTTACTTGGAGTCTACGTTGTTGCCCTTGACGTAATTGGTATACCCCACCTGTTTGTACGTCGCCTTTATTATTAACCTCGACGGCCGCGTATTCTCCCAATTCATTTAATTCTTGGATCTCAACCCACAGTTCAATTTTACGAGTCAACTCGGACCAACGATCGGCTAAGGATCTCGCCTTGGTTAATTTCTGTTCGGTCAACTGCTCCACCTCCCATCCGGGTTTGCTCCGTGAGAAACCGGCGCTCCGATGCCCCCACACTTCTATGGAAAGAGCTCCTTCCGTGCAGTGTTCTAAAAATTCCTCCGTAATCGGAATGGTAAATTCTCTGACGTGTTCGAATTTGAAGGTCATCGAATCTTTATGCCTCCGTAACGTGTTTTGAGGAAGTTGCTGGGGCGGTACCACGACTAGATCGGGTTGGCGATCTGTCCAAAAAGTATATTGACAAAAGACGAAGTTCGACAACGATAACGGTAGCCCGGACGCTTGTTTTATATGGACGCGTACCGTAATTTCCGACGATTCCGTCGAATCCTCGTCGTCTTGACTGCTTTCGGACGTGTCGGATGCCGCCTCGCCGTCACGGTCCTGCGGTAAGACTCCCGATACGCGACTTAGTTCCACTTGCAAACGGCCCGCGACTTCACCTTGTTGACTTATGATCGGAGTATGATAATCGAGGACGACGTCGTGGAATAGACATTCGAGGAAAACGTTAGCGACCCCGATTAAATTATGATTTTCTTGCGATTCGAACAAATCGCACCTAAATGACGAGTTCTCTATACGATTTTGTTCGTCGTACATCTCTCTCATATCGATTAATTTGTTTTCCAATTTCTCCATACTCCAAATTTCACTCGATATATTTTCTCGTTTCACCAAAATCGCCGGCTCACTTACGAACGCACCTTTTTTTCTGTTCGGACTTAGATTTTCCGGTGGTATTTGTAAAGTAACGCTAAATTTTGTGTGTAACTCCATCTCTTCTGCTAGAACGTTAGCTTCTTGTACCAAAGCGTTGGCTTTCAAAATTCCGGACTTTAACTCATTAATGCTTCGTCGGAAGGTTTCGTCGCGTTCCTGTGCCCATTTCTCCACTCTCATCTGCGTCGTCGGCGTGCAAGGTGTATTTTTACCGAAACGTAACGGGTCGTATGAATACGGTGGGTACGGCGTCGTAGGTGACATGATATTGCGTAATTGCTGAAATTGCCTTTCGTATTCTTGCCTCTGCTTCTCTAACGCTACCTGTTTATCCTCTTCGTGTTGTTTTTCCAATCGAGATATAGCCGCCTGTATCGGATCGTTACTCAATTCGTTTAGCATTAATTCGTCCCGAGCGAAGTTGTAATCGATGTTTTGCGCGGGCGTTTGCGGTTCCGAAGTGGAAATTGATCTCGGGCAGTTCACGCGAAAGAAGTGATGGTTACCCCAAACGATACGGTCCCCGTGACGCAGTTGTGTTTTCCGAGTTACCTGCGAACCGTTTATATAGGACCGCGCGTTCGAATAGGGTTCCATAAATACGGTTCCATCTTCGATGGTTATCACGCAGTGTTCCGGCTGAATTCCGAGCCCGGAAAGTTGGATGTCTGGCTCACCTTCGGAACCGTTTCCGGTGGCGCCTACGACAGTCCGTTCCTTTAAGTAATAGACCAACAATTCATTTAAAGAAGGATCCGCGTTTAGGTTAACTAAGTAGAATTTATTCTTTTCGACTTTTATACCAGAATCTTGGATGCTAATTCCCATTTTTTCTAATGTTTGTTGTCGCTCGTTTTGGATGCGTTCCGTTTTCATTAATTTCTCTTCCCACGTTTGCGACATTTCTTTGTATAATTTCTCACTTTCACTTAGCTTCTGATGGATATTTACTCGTTGGATGTCTTCGACAGGTGAACCCTACAATTAAATATGAGAAAACGATAATTTTCATCGGACACCAAGACAAATACTAACCGTCGCGTGTTTTAACATTTCTTTCAGCGCGGCGACTTCCTCTTGCAACTCCCTAATGATCCTGGCATTCGGATCTTCGTTAACAACGGCATGATTAACGATCCTCTTAGCTCTATCAGCATATCGTAGTGTCGACAAGGTTTCCTCGTAATTATCAGCTGCGGGGGATATCGTAGCGACCATAACCGTCTTGCTATTCCCTCCTAAATTGTCTTTTAGTAACCACGTGAGCACGGAGTCTCGATACGGAACGAATTTATCGCGGTTCTTCGTCGAAGTTGCCTGATCGGCTAATTTCGAAATTACTAATCCGAGTGTAGTCAACGATTTATTTATGTTTGATCCTTCTTTCAGGCGTTCCCCAACTGCGCCCGTCTTCACAGCCCTCTCCGATCCGGCCAAATCCACTAACGATAACCTACTTTGCTTCTCTCCCGAAACACCCGTTTTCGGATCGGTTAACGTTTGCGTTAAGATCACCGTAAAAACAGCGTGCGAACGTGACGATTCGCTATTCATGTTTGTAGAAGCGACGGTACGTGATTTATTCCCTTCCGCCATTAAGGTTTCGATATCTTTAAAGGACGTAACGGCGAGTTGAGATAACCCGTCCACGTACGGTCCGAGAACGTTGTGTTCCCGTACTTTTAGCGATTGCTTATTGGTTTTTGGATCGAGTAAATCGTGTACTTTCTCGTTGTATATTTCCATGTAGCTGACCTCCACTTTGTAGGTTAGCTCGAAACTCTGTTGCTTCGCGATGAGATCAAAGAGTGAATCACATAGGCGAGGTATTATGCCGTTTTTATCTTGCGTACCCATCATCGTGTACGATTTTCCGGAACCTCGTAAGTTAAAATATTTCAGTGTTAGGTGAGAGGAATCGTGGAAAAGATACCTGTTTGACCGTAGGCAAAGATACAAGCGTTATAGCCTTGGAACGCGTTGTCAAGTATATCCCTCCCGAGACATTCAAAAACGACTTCCTGGGATGCGTAATCCTCTCGGTGGGGGTCGACAGAGAAAAAACAGTGATCGAACGCAAATGTCTTTGGGTTTTTTCTAAAATAATAACACCATATTGACGATAACGACATTCAAAAGGAAAAGTCTACCTGTCCATTTTATCCAGTGACGAAGGATGTTGCAAAATAGTTTGTTGTTTCTCCATCACAACAATACATTCTGTCCCTAATTCCAATTCTAAAATTAATTAAACTTTTAATTAAAATCCGCTGACAACGTAATTTCGATTATTTTTTTCTATTTCCTCTTTGTTTGGACACGTTGATGTCAAAGTTTACTATCTGGATTTGCACGGCAACCGCGATCATTTTTTTTAGCGTTCTCATCACGCTACCTATTAACTAATCAAACATAAAGCGTGTCGGCACACCTTGTAGTTCAATTTACTTAATTAAACCTTAGATACATTTGTTCGTGATGTCAAGGTGAAAAAGAAAACGTAAAGAGCTATCGACAATTCGTTGACAAGCTCGTGACTTAACTCGCCTTAAGATCGTTCAATGACTAACCGAACTAATCTTACCTCTCCTATTGAAAGGACGGACCCTTACGGCAACTTTAATTTTATCAGTCGTCATTTTATCGTCCCACGCTGTAACTATTGCCGAAAAGACGTACAGGGCGTTAGAGATCCGTATAGTAACCGTTCGCGTCGTTATCCATTATCGAACATAGTCGAATGCACTCCTACTGAGCTATCACAACACAACACACACCGCGTACGCCATATTCTAACAATAAAGAGATATTGGACAATGCGCAGAGAAGGACACGGTTTTAAACACTTCTGCGCATACACCCCTACGATATTTCTGGGGTTTCCTCATGAGCACTCGACTAAATTTCTTCTACGCGATATCGTGTA
>JAUIMR010018488.1:0-10182 GCA_032191635.1 Sarophorus costatus
GAAAAAACAAATATATATATATATATATATATATACACTGAGGAAAAACATTAAATACAGGAATTATGAATATATGAAAAGCAAATACAATGCATGTGCAATAATGCAGGACAACTTTGTATGCAAATTATCATTAATATTTACCATTAAGAACATAGCCGGAATTACAAGTTGGTAAATTGTTATGAACTTCCACACTTTGAAGGTGTTGATGTAAATCATTTTTAGCAATCGAATAACCACATAATGTACAGAATAAAACCATTTTCTGGTCAAGAAAGTAAACTTGTTGAAGTTGGTAGCTCTCTCTAAGATAACACCACATCTCATGGTAAAATCTAACATTTTTCTTTTTATTTCTTGATTTCATGTTATTGCGATGTTTAAGACAATCCAAATGTGCCAACACTGCTTTGGTACAGTCAGGAAAACTCTCATTGCATAAGAGACATTTTTTGCACTTTGATTTTTGTACACTACAAATTGTATCTTGAATCAAAGGATAAGAGATCCCCTTGATAATTAAGTTGCATTGTTGATAGTTACTACTGTACAAAAAATCATAGACTTCTGAAGTCCCATAAATATTTGGTAGACAGGGAAAGCTATTATCTAACTTCTCTGATAAATCTAAAAGTAAAGAATACAATATATACTAACAGGCTATGAAAGCGACACTCACCAGTTTTCATATTAACATCATGGTGCTTTTCAAGGTGATTAGGTAGGTAAGTTGAAATATTGAACGTTGATGCAGCAAACTCTACAAAACGTGAACACCTCATTTATGGGATGAAAATTTGATTTGTACTTCATATATTCAGTTTTTATGTTTTCCCACTCACAATGAAAAACCTGTACCATTCTCAGATTCAGCCTTTTATTCAACTTTCTTTGATGGCCTTTGGTGTGTATATGAGATTGAAAATGTTTATAATGGCACATGTAAATATCACATACAAGACAATAGAACTCATTGTCAATTTCTTGCATTAGGGAACCGGAGAATTCAATAGAATATTGACTCCCATTTTCACTGTCGATAGATCCTAACAAGCGGAACAACATTTTGTAATGAAAATATTTTTATATTAAATTGTTATATATTAACATGTAGAAACGGTTTACTTATAATGACATACTCATTATGCAAAATTTGTGCTTACCACGATCACTAGAGCTATCTGAAAAATCTACCAGTAACCCACTTATCTTTTCATTATATGTTGTTTGAATATCTGACAAAACTAAACGTCATATTATTATTATTAAAAAGTAGTTATATAAAATTGTACTTACCATTTTTCGGAGTGAAAGTAATCCTTTCTAACTGTCTCACTTTAATTAACTGCGTTTGATCTTAAAAACATTTGATTAGTTATTTAAATATTACTTACTGCACTACTTACTATTTTCATGGCATATTGCTTTCATAGGACTCTTGCCCTTTTTTGCAGATGTTTGTGCAATGTCATTATCTTGTTCTACAATTTGTTTATTATCAGAATCACCTACAAAATTCGGTCAACAAAATTATCCAATCAGACTTATTAGAAAATCACTATAAAATTTACATTTACCATTACTAGCAGAGGTAGACTCAAATCTTTGCTGTTTCAATACGTGTTCTTCGTTCTGAATGTGACCCGTAACCGATTTTGCATCGTACCCTAGATGAGTGCTACACAAAATACACTTCAAATACTTTTCCTTGCGAAAATATTTTTGTTGCGTTTGATGCTCAATTGGTAATTGTACAAACACATTGTGGTATCGCTTCAGCAAAATTTGTATTTGCGGTTCTTTGGTTTTTGCCAAATGGATTTCAGAGTTGCAATGAAATAACTCACTCGAGAGACTATGAGTACAGATTAAACAATGCTTATATAACCCAATATTCTGTATTATTGGGTACTTAACGTTGTCGATGGTTAAATTAAAATGCAGTAACCCGTTTCCGTATAACTGATCTACTACAGTACAATGGTAAGATGGAAATATAATTGGTACTAAAAAGTAAGAGAAAGAAAATATGTAGTGAAACATACAAAAATCAAATATATGTACCTTTAGGAGAAAGTAATAATCTGTTTGTCTCAATTTTTTCCATATTATCAACTAACTTTTCCATGTGATTATCTACAAGTTTAAAAAATGTACTTTATATTAGAAGGTAATTCCCCCAAGTTGTTGTGAAAATTATTGTGTATATTCTTGTACAGTACACTGCTTACATGAACATTATAGTAGATCACTAGCACACTAATTTTTAGGCAATTTTCTAATATTTATATCGTAAGTTACGATATCGAAACAATGTAAATATACGTAAAATTTTTTTCTAGGTAGATAAGATAATGAATTAAATGTCACAAAACGTTCATGTTGCATCTTAAAATATGCTTACTGTATAGCGTAAAACTGTCGCAACAATAGGCAATAACTAGAAAATATCATAACATCACAGCAAAAATATATATACGTAACACTTAACCTATACACACATAACTTCTTTGTTGTCAAAATACCGAAGTTAGCGTATGACCGCTAGAGGGCGGCAATGTTGCATGTACAGGATTATCAAAAGTCGCTTTTTATAATTCTCCGTCAGATCATTAATGATAAATTAAAGAATAGCTAAATTGAAATAAGGTATAATAAATAGGTGAAAACAAAAAGTTTTGATTTCAATATAAAAATGTAAAGTAAAACAAAACTACTCCTTTAAAACCCCTACTCACTTTACCACAAATCAAAGATATAGGACATACCATCTTCATTTGTTTTATCTAGGATTTGATCATCTCTGGTTGCACCTCCTTGTATATCAACTACATTTTCCTCTATTTTGTCAGATGCATTTGTGGCATTAGCGCCTGGTTCGACACAATTGTTGTATGATTCATAGGTATTATCTGTATATGGAAAGTAAAAGATAAGTAGTGATAATTATACGTATTATCTAAAAACTGCACCTGCCAATTCTTGTCGAACATTATTTTTCAAATCTGAACATTGAGGAGTCTCTAGTAATGATTTGTCATCTTCACTGAATTGGGTTTCCCATACATCTGATTCTAACAATAAACATTTTTATTAAACAAAAAATAATATAGATTCACAGCATACCCCTGTCTAATAATTCATCCCCCAAACTCTTTACAGTATTGGAGGTTTCATAATTTGATATACAGCTATCTGAAAAAAAAAAAATTGTGTATATAAATTAAAAAAAAGCACTATAAATGTTCAAAAAAACTAGTTGACTTTAATGTTTTTTCAATTGTTCTTACATTCACCAGTTAGTTTATCCGCAAGTTCCTTATGGCTTGTAGATTCAACATGAACAATAATCTTCTTAACATCATAAGATAGAAAGTTTGTGCAAGCTGTACACATAATTCTCTGATCGCATATCCTGAAAAAGACTTGCTGCCTCTGAATTTCAGATGGCAATGCTATCCAAATGTCGTGGTAAGCCTTTAAATTCCGTGTGCATTCTTCATAGCTTTCATATTTAATGTGATCGCTCGAGAATGCATGATCTATCGGTGTCCCCTCAATAGATACGTTGCAAAGTATACAATAAATAGAATTACTCAAATGTCGCATTAGAGGATAAAGAACACCATCTATCTCTATACAGGGTAGATCTTTAAAGAGTAATTTTTGTGTTTTTGATGTGTAACCGATTCTTTTATTTGAAGAAGTATTGGATTGGTTTGTGTCAACATTTACTTCTACTGATACTTGATGTTCCACGAATGAATTTAAAGATGTGCCTAAAATAAAATTAAACCGTAAAGTCTAATTAAATTACTCAAAAAGTTGTAGTTAAATAACTATTACTTTGAGCCTCGTTTATGTTACACACTACTTTTTCTTCTTGATTAATATGATCGAAACAACGATTTTTTTCTAAATCCTGGTGATTCCCAGTACCTATAAGCAGAATAAAAATGAGTGCTTTCACTAAGAAAACTGAAAAACTAAATATTTTTCTAGGAGAAATGAAGAAAGGAATGATAGCTTACTTTCTATACATGACTGGAAATCATTTTGTGTGTCTTCTATGTTTATTTTTAGAGATTTGTGATTTTTCAAATGTACTAACAAGTCTGAATCAGAATCTTGTTTAGAATTTAAAGCAACTGTTTCTAACATATATTCATCTAAAAACGTAGCTAAGCTGACAAAAAACATAGAAATCATAAATAACTACATACCATCTTTCATTTCTAAAAAATTGGTTAAATATTTCTTATTCATTGGTAATTGGATCAACTGCTTAGATTTTGAACTGTTCTTACTTCTTTTACCCTTATGCTGTCTGCGCTCCACTAAAAAGAACTCAATAACATTGTAATCTTTTTGCAACTTCATTTGCATACCTGCAATTTTCTTTACATATTCAGCTATGCCTTGATTGTGTGTAGAAGACTTGACATGTTTAGATAGTTCACTCGCAATATAATCAGTGACACCACCGCAAGCGTGGCAAATCAATTTATCTTCAACCATTTTAAAATATATTTGATGTTTTTGCATTTTGGCATTTAATGCACTCCAGCCAAGATGATACATTTTCAGACATTCAATATTCCGGGGAATACTTTCCATTTCAGCGTGGTCACTAGACTTGATATGTACAGTGGGAATGTCTTCGACAAACGTATTGCATATTATACAAAAAATACTATCGTTATACATTCGATGGTGCATTACAGGATACCGACTGCCTTCAATTTCCATGTGAGGTAAATCTCGAAAGAGGACTGTATAGGTTTTTGCAGCATAACCAACATTTGCTTGTTCATTAATTGTGGTTTTCGATTTTCTTAAATGTGGGGGAATGTATTTGCATACATTTTTTGCCAATTCTATTGGTGTTTGAACTAAAATGTTTTTTTTTAACGTTATTTCTTTCAATGATTTTAATCAACATTTTTACCTTCTCCTTTAAATGGTTCTTCATTACTTTTTGATGAAGAGGCAGAGCTCACACTCAATGTACCTACAATATTTTTAAAAAATCTCTAACTGCTAAAGACTGTCAGTGTATCTAAGACAAGAAATTAAACATTAACATACTTTTATTTTGCATCCCATTTTTGTTGAACAGTAATTTCTGTTCTTGATTGATGTGACCTGCATTACTGATTTTTTGTAAATGTGGATAATTCCATGTACCTATAATAAGTACATAGAATATAGAATCTTTTATGCTCCAAGTAATGTTAAGCTTACTTTCCATCCTTAATATAAATGGCTCAAAGTCATTTTGCATGGCTGCCATTACATCCGCATTCATTTTTGAATCTTCTGGACTTTTTAATACTAATGCTTCAGTAGGATTTACTTTCCGAGTATTTTCCGAATTCCCGTGCATATATGTATCATTTGTCTTGCTACGTTGTTTTAAAGCTAAAATAAAAATAGAAATGATTATTTTGAAATTGATATTATGTGCTCATATACCTTTATTTCTCCTCAAGTATATAAAACAGCACTGTTTATGTTTATTAGATTGTATGTGTTTTCGAATTTCATCAATATTAAAAGAAACGTTGGAATTACATACAATACAAGACATTTTATGTTTGCCTCTTCTAAAGAACCCTTGCTGTATTTGCTCTTGTGCTTTTAATTCCATCCAAATATCGTGAAATAGTTTAAAGTTTTCCATGTTTGGTACATTATTTTGCAAGAAAATATGTTCGTCACATTTAATGTGGTGATCTAGATCATTATTTAAAAACTTCTTACAAATGAGACAGTAGATATTGTTGTTGTGTTGTACTCTGCATATTAGTGGATAGGAAATACCATTGATATCTATTTGCGGTAGCTCTGCGTACAATTTTTTCATGACCCTAGGCGCAATTTTCGTTTCTGTTATGCTCTCTTGCGCCAGTGCAACACATTCTTTGTGTACAATGGATTCTATGTGTTTGGTTACTGCTACCACACAATATGGAACAAAAGTGATGCACGCAGTGCAAGTCATATTAGTGTCATTCCTCCTGAAGTGCACCTGCTCTGCTTGAAATTTTTTTGATCTATGTGCAGTCCATATCTTATGGTACTGCTTCAAAGAATCAAAATTTTGTTTATTTTCCACTTGAATGTGACTTATTGATGTAGTATGGAGAGATAAGTTATTGCTAAATTTATCACATAATAGACAATAAACTCCTTCAGTGTGCAGTACTCTGCGCATTGTATAATACTTAATTTTGTCGACTAATACATAAGGCATACTGCGATATAGAGCTTTTCTGATCGTTTTTGTATATTCGATCGGTTTTGTAAAATAGACACGTTTAGCAAGTTTTTTATGTTCCTCAGAGTCTACATGTTGTTCTGTTTCTGAAACATTGTAGGCAACAGAAACAGAGCATGTATTGCACATCATGTCCATTTGTTGTCTTTTGAAATGTATTTGATGACGTTGCCAGCTACTCTTAAGTGAAGTCCATACATCATGAAATTGTTTTAGAGAGTTAATATTACATGCCATATTTTCCAAGTCAAGGTGTTTCTCGGTACTGGTGTGGTGAATATCGTTAACAAGTTGATTGCAAATCAAACAGTAGATTGCATTGACGTGCTTTCTAATATGCATAGTCGGATATCGCACACCTCCTATCTCTATATGTGGCATATTCTCAAAGAGAAATTTTTTTGTTTTTTCCGCATAATTGATTTCCTCGGCTTTTGAAGTTTGTCCTGTTTATCATTATTACTACTAAATGAAAATTCAGATTATTTATCTTACCTTCTTCTGTTTTGGCGATGTTTGCTTCTCCATTTTCTTGGATGTCTTCACTAACTTCAATATTACACGATGATATCTTAGTGAGCGTACCTTAATGTAAACAATTGAAAACAATAAATTAAGCGACCTTTTATAATTTTGTATTTTTATTACCTTGTTCTTCTGAAGGGTATGGACTAGTTTCATTAGCAAATGCTGTTGTATGGAGGTGTATGTCTAAGAATTATAAGAAAACAACAAATTCATGGATAGTCCCAATACAGTAACCGACTTACCTTCCATATTTTCCAATGTAATGGCATTAGGCATAGACCTCAATTCTTCTAAGGAAGGAAAGTCCTCATCACGTATGGAATACTCTTATTCATGAAAAACAGTGGTACAAATAATAGGAAACTTACAATAATATGTACATATTATCACAACAAGTTGCAGTAGTATCAATATATTGTAAATTACCAGTAATTCAAATAACATATAAGCTATATTCTTACCAGGAATGGTTTGATCTTTAGCGCATTTATCATCTAATATTTGTCTTGAGCAGTTTATTAGAATTTGTAAAAGATCCCATTTGTTATCTATAAAAATCCAATAAACCCAAGAACTTGGCTACGTCATTAGTATTACCTACCTGAAACTTCCTTTGGTACCAAATTCTCTTCAGCTCTGCTATCATTCTTCTGTACAGGCATTCCTACTAATTGTGAATATTTTATTACATCAAAAATATTATCTGTTTTCTGTAGTATTATGGTAACTTACTCTCTTTTTGTTTCAAGTCAGTCTGCAGACGCTTATGACTGTCAGAATTAATGTGTTCTCTTACTTCTTGTAGATCGTATAAAATCGAAGCATCACAAATAGTACAAGTTATATTGTCTTCGTGTCTTCTAAAATATACTTGTTCCGCTTGCATAGTACTTCCCAACGAAATCCAAATATCATGGTATTCTTTTAAGGTGTCCCTATGCATGAAGTCGTCTAGTTGAGCACAATGTAAAACGGTATTACAATGTTCGGAGGGTTTTCCAGTAACAAATTCATTGCAAATTATGCAAAACACCCGATTATTAATTCTCTGCATCTGCGGGTACAGAACATCATCTATTCTAGTAGTTGGTAAATCTTTGAACAGTTTTGATATTGTGGTAATTGCGTAGCCAGCATCTTGTACTCTACCGCACCTGTCTGATACAAATATACATCAATCATGTGACTAAAACAAATTGTAGATTCTACCTCTTAGAGTGCAATTTCTTTTACAGGTCTGCCTGGAATGCTCAACAACCTTGTCAATATAAAAAATCCTCAAGCAAGTAGTGCATTTCATCATTTTTCGGTTCACAAACCGATACTGTAGCTGTAATTCTTGCACCTGTGGAGCCTCCCACTTCTTCCAAAACTTGTGATAATTTTGTAAATGTTCAAAGTTCTTGTCTAGACGTAACATATGTTGTAAACTACAAACATGCTCATCAAGATCATCTTTTTTCGTCTGTGACACTCTGTAGTCGCACACTAGGCATTCAACGTAGTTATCTTTCCTGAGGCGTACAGTGAATATATCGTAGCCTTCAATGCCTCTGATGCGGTCACAAATGTGCGCTGGAAATAATCGTAAGACGATATCGTCATCGTAAACAAGTTCTGGCTCAGGTACTGATTCTGCTACAGGGTAGTTGTGTTTGTCTGCAAATTTTCAATATTTTCCATAATTCATTTTTGTGTCATAATAGTAATAAAATTGTGAACACAACTAGATTAGAAACAATGCTCATAAGTATTTTAGTTAGCATGTTAGCTTCCACTAGGCAACAAGAAAATTAAAGAACAAAATTAGGTCCACAGAACCAATATCACTTTCTAAGAGCATCACTACACTGTTGCTCTATATCTTAGTAATATAAAATGACAGTGACACACAAGTATCGTAAGATGCGATGAGAACAGAGCCTAGGGAAGTGACACACTTGGAAGGTAACATATTAAACAAAATGTAGTTTGTATTTAAGTAAAAATAAATGTAAATAAATAAATATCTAAATTCGTGTACAATTATTGATATCTTCTTCAGAAGCCAATCGTTATTGCTTTTACAAACATCCAATGTGAATGTGCATGGAAACTGATTAGTTATATCGATCACATGTTTATACGTCTAACTTAATCTGTTCCCGTGCACGTTCACATTACATGTTTGTAAAAGCAATATGGTTATGCTTCTGCAGATAAAAATAAAATTACATCAGTCTATAATTAATTTGTAGTCAAAAGTGTACAAAAAGTCTCCCATGCAAAACATTGACAATGGATTTTAGAATAATTATAAGGATCAGTCATTAATAAATAGCCGTTCGGCGTTAGGTTTAAGCGAGTGATCGTTCAAATCACCTTTCCTCCGTAACAGCTTGGGTCTGTAATGAGCGACTCAACGTTGATTTATAATCATTCCGAATTCTTATTCATTTTATATTTGATTGAATATGTCAATTATTTTTATATAGTACCACTTTTATATTTGGATTAAAGTACTTACCACAATAAAGATGTCTAAGTAAGTTATGAGTTAAATTCTTTCGAAAATTTATCCTGTGTTCATAACATAACTTTTGGGTTTTTTCCAAACAAGTAACTATGTCATTTTGAAATTCCGCTAAACTAGGAATTATAGAACTTAAATGAAAATAAAGAAAGACTAATTCTTGTAAATTAAGATAATTAATGCAATTTTTATAGTTTTCTAAATCTTTCAATATCTTCTCTATCCAACTTGCTCTTGGTTGTACAAATGGTTTGATAATCTCCATGATAAATTTTATATCAACCTGAGAACAGCTATCAAGAAGATCCAATAAGTTCCTCACTTGCTGTCTGCTGTTCGCCATATCGGATTGATTTAAATATTTACTTTGCTTGATTCACTGCTTAACAATAACTATTTTGAAGATACAGACACCGAACATTTTGTCAGAAAATGAATTCACTGCATCTAACCTCAACCACCATGCAGTAACAATTTAGGTGCGAAACGCCAACGAACTGGAATGAAAGTAACACAGAACCAGGTGTAGAAGTAGAATTCGCGCGTTTTGCGAAAAATAAGTATAGCCAACGTGCAAACAAAGTAGTACAACTGATTATTTCAAAGAAAAAGATAATACACGAATATTTGTACGACTGCACGATTAAAAATGTTCAAGGATGGCATGCAAGACATATATCGAGGACTATTTCCCAAATAAATTTTCATATAGCATTTGTGCTTTCAATAATAACTATAACTATTATTGTTCAAAAACATACTAATTGTAATCAATGTCAATAAATGCATTTTGATAATTAATTGCCCGAATGTTTTTAAAATATCAAATTAAAACGTGAATAGTATATTACATAACGAG
>JAUIMR010018524.1:0-12194 GCA_032191635.1 Sarophorus costatus
TATTATTATTGTAACTACACGAATTCTTTCTACGTATTAATGGCAATAAACTTGTTATTATTATTATTATTACAATTATTAACGAACCTGTTGTATTTCAACACTAGCCCTTTTACTGCTTATCCTACGGAATAACGACGTTTTTCTGCGCTTTTCGTTATCGCGTTTTTGTTTCCTCTGCCTGTTTAAGCTTCTCTTTGCGAGTTTGCTCTGTCCAGGTTCACGTCTCCGCCCACCCGTTTGAATTGAAGTTTGTTCTAGAGGTGTAGCTCTTAAACTAACGTGTTCGGCGCCTCCTAGTAATAGCTGCAACACTTGTGTATGGTATAAACCTTGTACTGCTTCTCCGTTTACGTGCGTTATGAGATCTGCGGGTCTTAAACCCGCTTCGAAAGCCGGACTACCTTCGTCCACAGCCTAAAATCAATTTGTTTGATACTACGCGTAAATAGGATGTTACACCAATACCATAACTAAATGATGCATGGTGTAAAAGTCGGTGTCGCCGTAATAAACACGAATCGTATGAACTGTAAAACCAAATCCTTTTGGGCCGCGTCGTATTATAATCGGGGGTTTAAGGTTAGTGACAAGTGGTGACAATTCACGACAAGGCGACGTATCTCGAGAACTTGCCGTACTGGATCCGCCACCACCGCTGGGAGAGTGTATTCCCATCGGATTAGCTTGAAAATCATCTAAAAATGAAAGTTGTATTAGAGATAAATTTAAATTACCTACAAAGTAAAATTACCTGAAGGTATAATTAGAGATAATCCAGATGCTGACGCACTCTTAACAACAGCTCGTGATCTATGCTTATTGGGTAGCGTTATAGGTGCAGATACTTTATGACCTTGTTCTCGAATATTTTCATTTGATGAACTAGTATCCAGTTTACTGAAAATGAACGAAGAATAATTTTAAATATCGACATACAAAAATTATATACCCGTTATATTCATCTTCAACCGATATCGAAAACTTCGGCAATATGTCCCGGGTATGTGCGGTTTTCCTTCGTCGTTGTATCTGCGGTGAAACGTCATCGCTATCGGTTTGCGAAGATTCCGGTGTACTTAACGTCTTATTAAGCGACAACGTAATCTTCTTATGTTCGATCGGAAGTAATTCCGAACCGTCTTTGTCGGGCGTTAACGCGTTGATCTTCAATTTAATTTTAAATTCAAGATTTTCAGGAGTGTCGGGAGTTGTAACCAGTGACGGTGTAATACGCATTAAATCTATAGTATTATCTGAATCGGTCAATTTAGATGTGGTTTGTGCTTTACGATATTGAGGTGAGCAAGAAGAAAATAACCCGAAAACCGGTGAGTCATCTGTATCGTCAGTATCGTCTTCTAAATCATGATTGTAGCGATCGACACGGCTATCAAAATAGCTTGTATCTTCCTCATTGTCCAACTGTGGTACAAACTCAGCTTTTTGACGTAATAACGAGTTCCAATCGAGGCCTTGAAAGTAAAAATGTTCTTTTACTTCCTGCGCACCACCTGTACCTAATCTATCACGTGGCATGTGTTGTAGCAAAGCAGTTATGAGATCTTTCGCTTCTTCCTGTACACTCCAATCCTCGTTATCTGGCCATTCAATATCATCGTTAACGGTGTGAGCAAATAGTTCTTCCGGAGTTTCACCGAAGAACGGTACACAACCTACAAGAAATTCGTAAAGGATAATTCCCATCGACCACCAATCTACCGGTTTTCCGTATCCTTGTCGTAGAATGACTTCAGGTGCAATGTACTCCGGGGTTCCAAATACCTGTTTGTCGGAAAATTGCTTAGTTTCACAATCAATGTAACCTTCATATAAATTAGTGGCAAGTGACATAAGACCCATTTTACTTAATCCAAAATCAGTTAATTTTATGTGACCCAAAGCTGTTATGAGTAAATTGTCTGGTTTTAAATCGCGATGTACGATGCCATAACTATGTAAGTACTCCACAGCAAGTACAGTTTCGGCAAAGTAAAACTTCGCCATGTCCGAAGGCAAAGGGCCAATGTTCTTCAGTAAACTTGCACAGTCTCCGCCTTCGACATATTCCATAACCAAACAAAGATGTTTCTTGGTTTCAAAGCTGCAATACATACTAACGACAAAAGGGTTATCGGCAAAACTCAAAATGTCTCGTTCCGCAAAAACTTGTTCCACCTGATTTCTTAGCATTAAATTGTTCTTATTAATCTTTTTCATCGCAAATCGTTGCCTCGTTTGTTTATGTTTTACGAGATAAACGGCACCGTACGCACCGTTTGATATCAACTTAATTACTTCAAAGTTTTGTTCACTAGGAACTGTGGATCCAAATTTCTTACAATTTGGGGTTGAGGTCAAACAAACTGAAGAACGATTTGAATCATTTCCAGGCCAGCTGCAATCCCGTAATTCTTGTTGTAATTCCGCGATGGGATCGCGATTCAGTCCAAGTTTTTGAATGATATACTGTGGAATATCAGCTTTTATTCCTTGCGTTATCTTCACTTGTCCTTCTGCTGCTTCTAAAAAATGGTAGAATTCCTCAGGATCAAATTCTAAGCACTCTAAGAGCCTTGCCGGTCGCGATATAATAAGAAGTAACTTCTTAATTATTCCGGTAAGTTGAGCAGCAGCTTCTTCAGATTTCTCTCTAGTTTCCATTAGTAACCGTTCGAGATTTTCTGACATTTCATAAAAGTACCGACTTGTAATTAATTTATTTTGGGATTTATTCAAACAATCCCGGGCCATTTCGAGTACTTGGTGGTGTACGAATCTAAGGATTGGCAAAAAATCACAACTTTCATCAACGTCGAGCAACTTATTCTCATCGATGAAATGAGATAACCGCTCTTCCATCTGTTGAGTAGCTTTCGGAAACCTCTCTTTGTAAAGAACGTTCATCATTGAAATTTCGTTGTCCATAATCGGTGAACGACTAGGACTACTAAAGACGTCGCTTAAAATCGTTAATAAATTAAAAATTAAGTTAATTACCTTAAACTTCTAGAGCGCGGCCTGTGTAACGGAGATCTATGGGTTATCGTATCATCATAACCAATGCCCGGTAATGATGTATTACTTTCGTTACTGGAGAAATGATGCGTTAATAATTTCATGTCATCAGATGTAGGAAAATGGGGTAATTGATGTAATTTCTCATGACTTGAACATTTCGACTTCAAAAAATTAGTTTAATAACATAAAATAAGTTGCGTATAAAGTAACTCACCGACATGTTTGAGCTTCCAGGAGTCGTTCCGTATCCGGAAGATGGTAAAGAAGCTACCGACCACCGCCTTCCGTCACCCCGATACCCCGCAGCAATACGTTTAATTGGGGCGAAGGAGAAATTTAGAAAACTCGCGTGAGTGCGCGGGCTGTCAATCGGACTTCCGCATATGGGAGAATGGGATCTCGGTAAGGTCGGAGAAGTATTCGATATGAAACTTAATCTGTGAACTGCAGCAGGACGACTGTTGCGCCTACCGATCCAAACATCCTTCTAAAAATTGAAAGCTTTTAGATAGGGCCATTGGTGCACAAAAAAAAACTGTTTTAGAAGCAAAGGCGAAGCGTACCATGTTTGCGGAAAGGGACGGTGCAGATTTCCCTAGTGCGGAATTGTGGAAACGCACCAAATTTGAGTGGGGCAACGATTGAGCATCTAAAATAAGAGTGATAATTTTTTGTTTACAAACATAATAGGGATGTAAACATTACGATCTAATGGTAATGATAATATGTAAATAGAATATGTTTATACTAGCTTTTCTATAAAGTGGGTAAAACAAATGACTGTAGTCATCTGGTAGTCGTTTGTTTTTAAAATAGTCGCCGCTCGGTGAAATGTCAAAGTCGCAATATTACCCGCATTGGGATTCAACACTCCCTGATGTGACGAACATTTCGAACGTTGTGGTTCGTCGAAAACGAGGACTCTCGCGGAGTTGGATCTACTCCTGTGCTTTACCCCGTTGTTGTCTTCCATCCCCGCACATTTACTTCCCTTTTGTTTAAACAAAACCGATACACCGGTAAAAAGCACTACGGACGGCCATCGCGCTGTTGCTCTATTTTGACATTATATAGATCCCAATAAAAAAACGTATGCGTGTGTGTTTGTCTATATATACAACGTACATACGTATATAACGTTGTACGTAGGCAGGCCAGCGAGACTACAAACAAATGCGATTGTCTGCCTCCGGCGCATGCGCGCCCAGGAAACCACAATTGTTTAACCCTGACATGCTTATTGACATAGCTCCTGTTGCCTTATTATACCTTTCTCGGACACGTTTCTTTATTTGATAAGTCGCTATGATCGTTTTGCAATAAAACAGCATCGTATTTTAAGAAATGCAGAGTACTTTCTAGCCCCATTCCAAAATTGCAACTCAACTTTTTTGGGCATCGATAACAAATGACTATCTGGGAAAAAATAAAACCATAACAAACTCACGGTAGGCAACCCGGTGTGATTCGATGTATAAACTATTATATATCTAACCTTCAAAATTTAAATACGAAAATGGGTATTCCAAATCGCATTCCTGCATTAATCGATACAACAGACAGGAAAAGTTTCCTTTGTTTTTGTGGAATGGAATTTATTTACAAGTAAAAACTGCCCGAAGGAAAACAATAAAGAGTAGAAACGAAACAATAGCATGTTGGGCACATTTAAATACAGTTTCATGAATTATAAATATCGTTCCAGGTTCTTGATGAGGCGCTATAGCACTTTATAAAAATCGGTAATCGCGTTTAGCAACAACGTTCGGAGATTTCCTTTTCGGACTTTGACATAAACCTTGTATTTTTTGTACTTCAAATTCACCTTTTATCTAAACATTAATATTTCAGATAAAGTAATTGTCATCTTTATTATTTATTGACATCTTTCTAGAAACAAAGCTCGAAAGCGCTGGATTTCGAATGACGTGATAAATGACCTTGAAACTTTTCCTGGTTGTGTCCATTCATACACACTGTGCGCGTTCTACTTCTCGACCTCTGCTTACCTTATCACATTTTTATTATAATTACGCAATTGTCTACCGGCAATTAAATTTATCAATCGAATAGATGTAAGAGCCGGTCAAAATAAAACAACTTTCTCGATAGAAATATGTACAACTTTAATTTAATTATATACCTTACATAACCAGGAGATACATATTACAAAATAAATTACAATAATAAAATTATAAGAAGCGTAGACAAAATAAAAGTAGAGAAATTGAAAACGACACCTAACAAAGGCGGCTTCAATTCAACCTGTTACTGAACGACAACCGTGCACTGAAAGTCACGAACGAATCAAATCGGACCTCCTATATCGTGTTGGTAACGATTTGTTAGGTACTGAGCGGCCTCCGTTAATTCTTTTAACGACCTGGTTAACCCGAACAAATGCCTCCTGAAGTTCTGCGCGACTTGTTGCGTCGGGTTCTCGGAGACCTCTTCGATACCAGAGTCGTTCTCGTTTCCTATCTCGGATTCGGTATCACTGATGCTCGAAGTGGAATTAGTCGAAGTAACACTAATGCTAGACGGTCTGCGAACGTGCCCTTTAACCGTTAACTGCGTCCCATTCGGGATAGCCTCATCTTTTTCCTGAGCGTTATTACTACCTTGGCCCCATAACAGATCTCCTTTGATAGTGTGCAACATGTTGTAGAGACTAAAGAGGTCCGTTGAGTTCAAGGCGTTACTGATTTGTTTGCCGTTCTGTTGATTTTGTTTAGTCGGATCTTGCTCGTCGCCCACTTTTAAATCCATGAGCCGACAGGGTACCAAGATGGTCTCGTCCATCGTGTTGACGGTCTTGACGAATTTCTCCATCGCGTGGATGACACTCTGATGGGAGAATTCCGTGTCGGTGTATCGGGCGATCCTGCGGAGGCTGTTCCTAGGATAATGATGAAATTTTATCGACATACTTTTTTGCAGTTTAATTGCATAATATTGGCGTTAGGAAATTTTGAGAATCTAACTTTCACTAAAAATTGTCGGATCGATCTGACGCCCTGATAAAAAAAATTTCGTGGAAATTTTGCCTTACCTGTTGTTTTCCATAGTGGTCGTGTACGTTTCCGAATATGTATTCATCACGAGTTATTTTCTTCCGCGAGACAAACAAACACGAAACACCTCGAAATAACGGGGTGGTAAACGCGCGCGGCAACGTTGCTAGCTATTGCGGAGATCCATTACAGAGTGAATTGGTTTTATACCGCGGAAAGGTGGGGGAGACCATCCCCTCCACCGTCGGTTTGAAACCAACGCGATATTATGCGCTATTTTATCATATATCGGTCGATTTTTCATTATGTGCTAATAGTTTGACCCTGTTGAAAGTTTACGAATTAAAACGGTTGCAAAAGGCGACGTTAAATGTTGATTCTTAGACGTAGACGTAGGTACATCCCTAAAGTCAGACCATAATACTCGAACGCCATTGGTGGGGCTCTACGCACGATTATTGGTAGTGCAAACATCTGATTTTTAACCGCCAATTTAAAACTGAACCAATTTCGATTTACGTAAAAGTATTTTAGTTGTTATTAAACTACCGTTTATGAAATAAATATGATCGTACGTGTACACCACGATCGTTTAAATAAACGTCATAAACGCCAGCCAAATGATCGTTGACACAAACGATACAAATATTGTTTGTGTCAACGTTTTTTTTTTTAATACATTGCACACGTCGGATATACGTCATCAACATCAGGTTGAATTCCCACCTTAGCACCAAAAGCAAACACGCTAATGGGTGGGAAACGAAACGTGTTGTGGGTTAATGCGGAGAATTTCTCCTACCACATATCGAAGAAAGGAGAAATCTACCTAAATAATAATAGAGCAGTTATTTCATTTATTTAAAAAAATGGATATGAAAAAAATGTGGTGGTCCGTCAAAATATTTAAAAGCCATCTGTTTCCATGCAACCTTAGATGACTCAATTAACACGAAATTTAGTTGCTTTTATTGGATCGTGCGCAATTTATCAAAACCTTACAACAGTAGGATAACACGAAAGTGCCACGAGATGATTATGCCAAATCAGCTGACCACTGATAATTTCAGATCCAAAACGAGTGATTCACAATAAAAAAGTTTATAAATAAACCAAACTATTATCGAATAGATGTAATAAATCCAGCTTTATCAAATTTTATCGTACTTTTTAGCACCTAGCAAAATGCTTTGATACTATTAGAACTGAGAAATAATTATAACAGATATTTTATTAATTTTATACCAGCCACACCTAATCGTTTTAAAATAAAAACAAGTGGCAAAATGATTATCAGAAAGCGTGTTATCTCTTCTCTATTGATAGAATATAATTAAAATACAACAATGTCAAGTTCAAATGTCAATAATAATAATAATAGCAAGGCGAATGTTCCAGATAATTCTATTTATAAATAAATGCACCCTGTAAAGTTTTCCTACCAGTTGTCAATCAAAATAACTGGAAGTAATCATAAAACCGTACAAATGCTCCAATCAAGCTTTTATTTTCTTGTAATTTGTCAATAGGTAATTTGTTTTTCTGTATTGACGTCACAATCATACATACTTTAATTGTGTAAACCTTTACCCACGTATGTAGTATGTAGATATTTGAATATCACCGAAGATATGTACACATTGACGTATCTTCTAATAATTTCTATGAATAAATTCTCACACGTTGCCCACATTGGCACTAAAATTAAAGATGAGTCTCATTCAATAAATTTTTTCATCTTTCCAGGAAGGGATCTACCAAAATAAACGAACCGAGATAAAAATTTTAAATCAATTACTCATTCCTCGACTGTCCTTATTTTTAGATTAACTTTTAAATTGGATTAATTGGATAATACACCGACAAAAGAACTTAAATATCGGCGATAGCAACCAGCTGTTGCTTTGAGCTGCTATGTTTATCCAAAAATCAATTTGAAAATAATCCCGTATATAAATCAAACACTCCGTAAATTGATCTGAAGAGATCTCGTTCCTAACATATTGGTGAATGATACCGGACGTGAATTTTCTCGAAATTTTAATAAAACGCCATGTTATAAATAAATAAGTGCGGAGGTGTCCGTCCTAACTAGACTTTTTCTCTCATAATTTCCATCGCGACCGCGGCCTTTTCACAATGGGCGAATAGAATGTTTGTAGACGTTTTGGAGCACCTTTTTAACCTTTCCGTATCGTTTTCGGTACGCGGACGCTAAATACCGCGTAAACGCGCGTAAACGAAGTAAAAAATGTGCCATAAATCATAAAATTGAATGTTCTTGGTGGAGGTTAGGTTAAAAACGAGATGAATTGGTTCAATTGTTTCGCTTGTAAACAAAAGACGGTCGACAACGTCAAATCACTGTATTACAGTAGGATTGCGCTCACAGAAGTACCGGGGGATGTTTTCCATTATGAAAGAACTTTGGAGAGCTTATATTTAGACGGAAATAAGGTAATGGATGACGGGACCGTATCAAAGATTTCAAGTGCTTCGTTTTAGATTACGGATTTACCTCGGACTTTGTTTCAATGTGAGGAACTCCGATACTTAGATATAAGCGATAATGAGATTCAAAGCGTACCCAATCTAATATCAAAGTTAGTTAATTTACAAACGTTTAATATAAGTCGTAATTGTACGTTTCAGATTTCTTTTTGTACGTCATTTCTAATGCAAAAAGTTACAGGTTTAAAATATACTGATATTCCGAGTAGCATACATAGGTGTCAGAAATTAACTGTGTTAGATATTAGTACGAATACTCTGGAGAAAGTCCCCGAAGGTCTAACGAGCTTAATTAACCTACAAGAGTTGTATTTGAATGATACGTATATAGAATTTTTACCGGCGAACTTCGGAAGGCTCTGTAACTTACGTATCTTGGAACTACGAGACAATAATCTTACGTCCTTGCCAAAATCACTGAGAAGACTGACTTTGTTAGTCCGATTAGATTTGAGCAACAATGACTTAACGGAAATGGTAAATAATTATTTATTTTATTTTATTACTAGTATTTTATTAATCGTATATTTAGCCTGAAGTTATTGCAAATATGCAAAATTTACGTGAATTATGGATAAACGGCAACTGTATTTCATCGATAAACGTGGGAATCGGTAACCTTCATAGTTTGGTAGATTTCGATGCGTCAAAGAACGATATTGAGAGAATACCGAAGGAATTAGGACGGTGTACGAAGATAACCAGTTTAATACTCAGTAATAACTTAATAACAGAAGTACCAAGTGTAATCGGAAATTTGAAGCTCTTACAAACGTTAAAGTTGGATTATAATTGTCTGGATTGTTTACCGTATAGTTTTGGAGAATTGGTCAACTTGGAAGAGTTGGATGTGCAAAATAATAGACTTACATCTCTACCAACCTCGATAGGGTATCTACGAAGATTAAATTATTTCATTGCGTCCCATAATTTCTTAGTTGCGTTACCTTCTGGTAAGTTATTTACAAGACCGCCAAAGTATTGTAAATGTAATGCATATTCTTTACAGAAATTGGCAGCTGCGTTTCATTAACCGTCTTGAATTTACACAATAATATGCTGAAGAAACTTCCGGAAGAAATCGGCCATCTACAAAATTTAACATCATTAGGTTTAATAGGAAATAAATTGGAGTATTTACCGATACCGGTAGCTAATTTACCTCACCTTCGTGCATTGTGGTTAACACAAAATCAAAGTCATCCATTGATCCCGTTACAAACCGAAAAATTAGAAAATACCGGCCAATTAGTCTTAACTTGCTTCTTATTGCCTCAAATTCAACAGCCCCAAGAGGAAATACTCCTGCCGCCACAAAATATTTCCGTTCCAAAGCGGCATATAGCGTTCTCCGAACCCGGTTTACCGAAAGAACTGCCCGTCAGGTTAACCAGGGCTCCTACACCGTACCCGAAAGATTTTCAACGCTTCCAAAGATCGTTAAATAATCAATTGCGACGTAACCGCGATAGCTCAACGTCTAGCGTTAACGTAAACTTATCGAACGTATCGCATATTAAAGAAGCGAAAGTAACTCCCATGAAAGATGGCAACGAAGGCACAATGTACGAGATGTGCAATAACATTCGACAGGAGACGGAGAATAGCAAAAACGTCCAATCTGACAATCAAAATCAATGGTACGGCGGTGTCGAATGCGACAATTTGAAAGAAACCGAACCGTCGAAGGTTTCTTTGGAACTACAAGAAGGTTGTAGTACGATTCCGCCTAAGCAACCACCGCCGTACCACATCGCAGCCGTTTATTCGAAAAACGCTAAGTTGTTTAGTAATTTGGAGAATTTAGACAAACCGAAAAATTTCACGCAAGAATTACCGACAAACATATCGGTTCCGCAACCTTTACATTATAAGAAGAGGCCAAATATCGACGAAGGATTTCTAAAAGAGTTAAATACGAGGTTAATGAATACGAACGTGCAGAAACACGATGCCGAGATGAATACGATTAGTAGGAAGAATAATATCAATGGAGGTTATCACGAAGGCGATAAGGAACAACCGGGCGAGAGTCAATGTAGACCGAAATTGCTCCGTGTGAATTTAACTCCTTGTTGCTATGTCTTAGGATTTTCCATAACTTATAACGAGAACGTAAGAAGGAGGTTATTATTACACCATACGTGTTAACATTATTTATTTTAGGGTGTATTTATAAATAAGGTTGACGAAAACGGTAACGCTTTCAAAAAACTCTTCCCAGGTGACAAAATATTAATGTTAGACAAACAAGATCTCACAAAAATGGAGCCGTGGCAGGCTTACAAAACGGTATTAATACAAGGACCCGAAACTGAATCATTTTTCATATCCCGTTTTGAGAAAAACGTTTATTAAAACGACAAAATTGTGTCCTCCATTATTATAATATACTTTATTAGATATATATTTTCCGTTTCGAAATATGTTTATTTTCGAAGGCTGTGAGCTATACATTTAGTTTTTTTATTCACTCAGTGTAGTTTATGTAAATAGATTATTTATTAACTCTCTCAGTACTGTTCCGATATTTTATTATGTATTTTCAGATGTACTTTATAACATTGAATTTGATATTTTTGTAGATTTTGTAATATATTTTCACCCTTTCTCAATTCATTTGTTTTATTTTTGAAAACTTACTACCTCTCCACGTCAAGTTATTTTTCTACACCTACTCGTTTAAATAAATAAAACTTTGTCGATCGTATGGTTGAAAATGAAAAATTACATTTATTTAATTAAATACAAACTGTACAATAAAATCAACAGATATTACCCATCTTCAATTTTTTCCACACTTTCATCAGATTGAACAGCGATTTCTTTGCTACCGGACTTTAACCTAAATACTACAGGCACGTCAGCTAATACAGCATTATTGTCTTTCTCTAGATGTCGAATCCACGACAATAGCGAGTCTTTACTTGAAGTTCCCGTCGCGCACAACGAAAAAATGACCATATCTTCTTGTTCGTGAACGCTCGGGACGTTTGCTATGCTTTTCTTCTTCGGGCCGGAGAAATTAAATAAACTCACTTCGATGTTGCCGACATCTGAAAATATTACGATGCAAAAGAAATAAATTATATACTAATATCTTACCGTCTGGGTCAGTTTCTTTTTCTTTAGGGAGAGGTTTCGGGTTTGCTCTCAGCACGAAATAATCTACGGATTTATTCCTTAACCATACTTTAAAAGGACCTTCAACATAAACGGGTTCTTTAACGTCGTGTTCTTTGAGTAATTTTTGTTGCGTAGGACTTTGGGAGCTTACGATCCACGTGTCTTCGATTGAGTCGGGTAGATCAGAACTCTGAGAGTTAATTTTTAGTTATAATACAACGGTAGTTGATTAAACTCACTTGGTATGTCGTTAATTTCGATTGTACGTCCACGGAACTTATTCTAGCAATTGCTAACTGCGCTAATTCAAGGCTGTCATTAGGTGGAGGATTTGGAACTGACCAGGGAGATAAGTTTTTAAATTTAGGCATCCAGTACATCATACGCCAAAATTTACGTAGCGGAATACCTCTACTACCAAAAATATTTAACAGCATAGTTTCCATTTCCATATCGGGCATTACGCCTACAATTAATTATATTTGTAAACACTATAAATATAATAAATATAAATATAATACT
>JAUIMR010020873.1:0-15583 GCA_032191635.1 Sarophorus costatus
ATATATTATATATGATGATCGATTGTTCTGGTCAGATTTGAAATAAAACAAATAGCAAGTTTGGTTTTTGAATTTTTTTATATTACTTACTATGTAACGAGACGATGGAGGGTTTGTAGGAACCGCACAAATTGGTTCCGGTATTGCCTCTTTTTTAGGTACCGGTTTAAACATAGATTTTTTCATTTGAGAGTGGTACGTTTCGGCAGGTGGTGGGTACATGTCGTTTTGGACTGCTCGATCAAAAAAAATTAAACGATTTTAACAATCTCATCTGGTTTCTATCGGTTAGTCATAAGGGGTAAAGAAAAACATAGTATATTTGTCGATACGCGTAGTTAACGTTAATCTCGATCGATTAACATTAGAACAAACGAAAGGTTCGGGTTAAAGTTAATCGTATACGAGAAAAGGATTACGTTAAGATTTTACAAAGAGTGTATTTAAATAAACTTACACAATAGACGAGTTAGTATCGTATAGTATAGTATAGACTTGTGTGAATAAATAAATAAAAAAAACTAAAACTCACAATGCAGAAAATAAAAAAATATTACTCATCATGCACACCGAAATATAAAAATCGAAAACGTAAATTATCAACTTACTAATGGCCGCGGTCTTTGGTTTTGGCTGACCTGTTACTAACGCACTGATTCTCGCTAACTCGGGCGATACCTCACGATTGTTCTCTTGGTGAATAACTTTCAGTTCGTCTTCTTCTTTCTTAACGACCGGTTTTATATTCCTATTAAACAATTTCTTTTTTTAAGTTATTAATATGATACCCAAACTTACAGTTTCCGTTCGGAATCGCCCGACACCGACGCAGATGGAGATCCTAATTTCAACGTAAGCTTTGGAACAAGGATATCAGTATCACGTTGCTGGATATTTCAAATAAAAAATAAATAAATAAATAAAATATATATAAATGTTAAATAACGAATATAAGTGATATCATTTCTGTTTGTATCGCTAACCTCTTTATCCTTCTTTTTATCCTTCTTCTCCTTCTTGATCTTCTCCTTTTTTTCTTCCTTCAATTTCTTCTTCTCCGCCTTATCCTTGACTTTATCCTTTTTATTCTTTTTCTTAACTTTATCTTTCTTTTCCTTCTTGTGTTCCTTGGATTTCTTTTCGTATTTCGGCGGTTCCTCGTCGTCATCGTCGATAACGATCGGAGGTGGAGAAGACAAAACTTTTTTAGATAGGCAAATTTTGGAAAATTCGTCTTTCGGTGGGAATAATAAATTCGGAGGGTCCATTAAATTGTGAGGCATCATCGAACTTCCGTACGGATGCCTCGGTAAGCCCAGCGCCAGAGGCATTCCCGAGAATAAGGGATTTCCGAGCGGATTCTGCGGAATTAATCCGGGACCCAGTTGTGGGGGAAACGACGTGAACGGGGCGAAAGGCATCGGTTGGAATATATCGTGTTTGTCGATTTGGGCTTCCGGGGTTTTGGGACGGGCGTTTACGTCGAAATCACCGTCGCCCGTATTATTACTCGGCTTCTGATTTCGTTTTATTTTTGGTTTATCTTTACGTTTGTTTTTTTCTTTGCTCAGTGGGGGGCTGTGCGACACCATTTCCGGAGTTTTCGGGGTTAGCGGTGTTCCGGGAGGAGAATCGTCAGAGAAGTACCGATTTTCTTGGTTCATAGGAGTGGGAATTTGATTTTTCGGTTCCGGTTTCACTAGCTCGATGCTTACGTCGTTCGAAATAAATTTTGTTTCGATCGACGGTTCGTCGATTATTAGTAACGGTGAAGTTTCACGCGACTCTTGTTTTATTTCTTCTTTAACTTTCACTTTAACTTCGGTCTTATCTGTTTTAACATTCGAGATCTTTCGGAAGATGTTTGCTTTCTTTCGATCGGGTTCGGAAAACAATTTGACGTTATCTACCGGTGTGACGGGTTTATTCGCTACTACTGGCGTGATCGTCACGTTACATTTCTCCGTTTTTGGCCTTGAAACAATTTTATTAACTTTATTACTAGGATTTTGCCCTTTCGTGTTAGGTGGTATTTTAAGATCTCCCGTATTGTTTTGTTTATCCGTATTTGCTTTTACTTTGGCTTCTTTTAGCGAAGGTATTTTCTTTAACTTTTCTTCTTGCGGTTTAAACAATTCTTTACTAGTTTTATCTTTCTTTTTTTCAATACGTTTCACCAATTTTACTTTTGTCGAACTAGGGGTCGTCGTTCCGACAGGCACGTTAGAAGATGGTGTCGCTTCTAACGTCGCTAAGGGCGTACGTGACTCCGGAAGTTTGCCTTCGCGCGCGGGAGATATAAAACCTGAGGTCGTCATCATTACGCTACTAATCTCACGTGTCGGACGACCTTCTTCTTCCAATAATAACCTTCAAAAATTCAAGATAACGATAAAAAACAGTGAAAGAATAATTTGTCAAACCTCAAAGTTAAAACGACACAATATTAATATCTATAAATAATTGGAATCTTTTTTGAGACTAACTATTGAAAACAATATAAGTAAATAGTTTAAATTTCTTACTTACCTAGGTCTTTTAAAATTATCTCCTGGTGAAATTTCGGCTGGTCTTTTAAAAACAATAGAAGGATTCTCCTGTTTGACTTCATCAACTGGTTCTTGGACGATGTTTTGAGGTTCGTTCTCATTCGCTAGGCATTAAAACAGGTTATTAAAAAGAAAACGAACAATTAATATAAATTATACCTTCCTGCTCAAAATTCATAGGCGGTAAATGCTCGTGTATATGAACGGGTCGAGTAACGCATTCCTTGCTACCTGGTTTCAAGAAATTTAAGTGATTTTCCTTGGGAATAGGAAAGTTGGGACAGGGAATTGGCGGTCCACCCATGTCGACGTTGGATATATATTCTTCTAACTCAGGAAGATTGATGTGGAAATGCCGGAAAGCAAGGCCCAAATGGTCTAAATTAGCTTCGGAGCAATTATCTTAAAAAGAATATATTGTTGCAACATAATTTTTATCAACATAATTGCGCGTACATAAGTTAGCATATTCGTTGGTCATCTTTCCAAGTTGTCGGATGTATTGTGCGGCTAAATCAGTTAGAATCTCCAAAGGGCTAGTATTAACAGTGTGCCAGCCGATGGTTTGCAGCATTTTAGCCACACAAACCTGTATCATTTCCCTTGCGTATTCATTGCTACCCATTTTTAAAGAGAATAAACACGAATAAAAAGGTTTACGATTATTTATATGTTAAGAAGTATCGAATGTTCAAAAAAACAAACGAATAAACAGAAACAAACGAACCACAACTCGACGCGCAAGTGTCTGTCAACCGTCATTTGTTTATTGAGCACTGTACTACTGTACATGTAAACGATTCGTAATTGTAACGTAGATGGCGCTTTGGTATGTTCACAAACAATCACATTTTCAATGTTATCTTTAATTAACAATAGATTACGCAGAATGGTACATGAAGTAAATCGGTATACCGGCGTCAAATTCAGGACTGTGTTCACGTTCAACATTTCAGTTCAACATTTTCAGTCAACATTTTTATTCTCTTAGATTAGTTACAACTTCCAATTTACAGATGGCGCTTAGTGCAGATCACATATTTTTTTTGCTCATTAAATTAATTGTTATTTTGCATTTTTTAAAACATATAATGAGATGATATAGGTGAAAGGACATTCATTTAGATTCTAAATCGAGCAAACAATTTATTATATAAATGGTTAATTTTAGACAGCATGTGACCTTGACGTTCTAAAAATGTACAGATAACAAAAACAAAATAAAATGATAATTACTCATTTGATTATGAGAGTGAGTAACATACAACCGTGTTTGCTATTACGGATTTTTGTTGTTAGGTTTACCGGAAACTGTATTCTAGGATTGTTCTAGAAAACGATTGGTAGATTTTGTTTTATCGAAACTCCCGCGCTTTCAACGACGTGAAATTGTCGCGATGTGTTGTGATAATGAAAACTTTCTAAAAACGTGAAATAAGTATGACCGTTTAAGGTAAGAAACGCTAGAACAGCGTGTACTGACATACGCAGTTTTCATTGTTTTTAGGCGTATATGTACAATGAACCATATGGATTTTGAAGAGAAGTATTGACCTTGCGGCTAACTTCACTCCCTGTAGATCAGTCTCACGTACCGAGGGTTGATTCGCAGACGTTTTCAATAGTGAATAGTAAAATTTGCGTATCGGAGCGGTAGTGCTAGTATTGGCGTTTAAAAACTATTTTAGGTAACGATTACGTTTATTAATATAGATTGCGTGCGTCTTCGAGACGAAGGGAATTGTTTATCAGTATATATTTGTATTTTGTTTGGCATGACTACTCAATATGGCCGCCAGGCGTTCTGACTGTCTTTCCGATGAAGCGACACTTTTCAAAAATCGTTTTCCTAGCAACGTATTCGAAAAATTCGCATCGGCGATTCTCGAAAGTTGCTAAAATCATTCGTTTCTTGTTATTTTCACAAGTTGACAGTGACTAAGCAGTTTTTATTCAGTCTCCAATGTACATGTATTCGTACGTACATAACAATGAAAACGATTTGACATGTTTTAAAGAGTTTTTCTAGAGAATTTTTATTAAAATCTTATCGACAGTTATTCCCTTTTGTGTTTTCAGATTTTTATCGTACTTTTAAACTTTATGGCAAAGCGTAGACAATTATTTTAACTATAATGGTGCGTAATCATGGCGGACGGTGTATATTACAGTCAAAGTAAGTACGAACGGTCGGCGTTTTAATCTGATTTGCTTACGGCGTTTTTAGTTAATGACGTAGAGTATGAGGGCTCGGTAGAGGGCGAAACGCGCGCCATGAAGGTCGACCACGGGCGTTCCGTGCGGAAGAGTACCTCGGAGCCCCCTTCCGAGTGCCGGGTCCTTATTGACCGACTCAAGAAGTGCACTCGGTTGCAGCTGCTCGAAGAACTTTCCAAGATTAACACGTGGACGTTTGGAAAGTGCGAGCTCGGACACTGGAAAGAGGTTCTCCACCTTTTCGATGCGATTCTCGACGAGGCGACGGAAAGCCATCCCGAGAATAAGTGGGCCTTGAATTGCGATTGGAAATATAATAATTCCGTAAGAATTTTATCTAATATATTTGTCATTTTTCCTCGTCTTATTCTTTTTTCGTCGTACTTTAGGATAAAAAGCTTCTATTATGGATTCTACACTTCACGACGTTGCTGATAGAGCATTCCTTTTCTCGCCACACCTACAAGAGCATGGACAAGTTGCTGGTGTTGCTCGGTTCGAGCGACATGTGCGTCGTGCTGGGCGTCTTGAATTTACTATACATATTCTCGAAAAGAAGTAATTTCATCACGCGCATGCATCCCGAACAGCGATCCGTCTTGATTTCCCGTTTGCATCATTTAGCCGAGGTAACGAACTTTTTAAGTTTACGAAAAAATAACTAATCGATTAAATCGATTTTATTAGAGTTGGGGAGGTAAAGAAAACGGTTTTGGCCTAGCCGATTGCTGCAGTTCTACGAAACCGATGCCCCCCTCCGCTACCACGTTGCACTTCGAGTTCCACAACGAACAAGCCGACACGAAAGATTTGAAAAATAAGCAGAACATGACGTACATTCACGTTCCGCACGTCGATCAGATAAGGAAAATGCCGGCGGAAATTATGAAATCGCTGCTTTCGATTTATAACGTACCGTCGGACAAAGAGGTAATATAATAACGTACGATCTCGGTCGAAATGAAATAAACACGATTCGTTTATTCGTTTATCGTAGATGTTGCTTTTCACGCATTTGCGGTTAGCGTACCATTTCTCGAATTACCGAAACAGGCTGCTTTGCGTTCAGGCGCGTTTACAAGCGCTCTCCGTGTTGGTCTACGCGAACGCGCTGCAAGGTTCCGCGCACACGTTGCTTTACAACGGACTTCTAGAAGAGCTGGTCGAGTTGATCGAGTTGAAGTTTCCGTATCTCGTCGAAATACGTTCGGCCGCTCTCAGAACGCTAACGTCTATTATACACCTCGATCGGAACCCGGATTTTCCAAAGTAAGTAAGCGTAGAGTAAGACGCGACGTCGAAACGTTACGTTTTGCCGGAATTTTTAGGAAACCCGGTTCGAGATTGAACAACATAATCGACGTAACGGGCGCTAATCAATACCACGGATTTCTACCGGTGTTAGTTAGGCATTGTATTACGTCGCTTACGACGAATCAAAGCGAAGTTAAGGATAAAAGTCCCGACGAAAAGTCAGAAACGGAGGAGTTCGAAGAAGAACTGAACGTTTTGGAGGATGACGTCTTTCCGTATCTTAGTACGCATTCGGACTACAAAGGAAAGTTTCCGCAACCGTTAGCGACGGCGTTATTTTCATTTCTGTATCACCTGGCGAGCTACGAGTTAGGCGGCGACGCGTTGGTGTCTTGCGGAATGATGGAATCTCTGCTGCAAGTGATAAACTGGCACGGCGTCGAACTGGAGCACATTACTTTCGTTACTAGAGCGGTTAGGGTTATCGATTTAATAACTAACATCGACATGCAAGCTTTCTACGCGCATTCGGGGTTACAGTCGTTCATAAATCGATTAGACGTAGAAGTGAATTTGTGCGTGAAAGAACATTTATACGAATTCAAGCATATTTCGGCTGACGACCTCGAAAGAGCGGGAACCTCGGACGGTAGCCACATGGACGAAACGTCCAGTTTCGAGTTTCAATATAATCCCGAGAATTCGGGGAAAATATGTCTTCCGCAACGAGCGGCTTTACTTAAAAGCATGCTAAATTTTCTTAAAAAAGCTTTGCAAGACTCGACGTTTTCCGAACATATACGACACTTAATGGAAGGTAGCCTACCGAACTCGCTTAAGCACATTATATCGAACGCAGAGTATTACGGCCCGTCTCTGTTTTTACTCGCGACCGACGTCGTAACGGTATACGTGTTCCAAGAACCTAGTCTATTATCGACGATCCAAGACAACGGTTTAACCGACGTCGTGCTTCAAGCGCTTTTAATAAAAGACGTTCCGGCGACGCGGGAGGTCTTGGCGTCCCTACCGAACGTTTTCAGCGCGTTATGCTTAAACGCGCGCGGTTTAGCGTCGTTCGTTAAATGCAAACCGTTCGAACGACTTTTCAAAGTCCTCTTATCGCCGACTTACCTATCCGCGATGCGTAAAAGACGAAGTTCCGATCCGATGGGCGACGCGGCGTCTAATCTCGGAAACGCCATGGACGAACTAATGCGCCATCAACCGAGTTTGAAAGTGGACGCGACCGCGGCTATTATAAAGCTACTAAACGAATTGTGTCAATTGGGTACGGATCCGAAATATATATGTTGGCGTCCGCATAGTAAAACCGAAACGTCACCGGCTACGACGACGCAAAGATCGACGAGTAACACGGAAGGGTCTTCCGACGACGAAGAAGACGACGACGAGGAGGAAGCTTCGACCTCGTCGCAAAACGCCCAAACGGAAAGTGCGGAAGCGCACGAACCCAATTGTAGCGAGAAGACTCCCATCGCTCTAACCGAGTACATCTTGAACGTTACTAAATTTATCGACGCGATCTTAAGTAACAACTCTACCGACGATCATTGCAAAGAATTCGTTAATCAAGGAGGGTTAGTTCCGTTGCTTAGAATTCTCGGGTTGCCCAACTTGCCCGTCGATTGTCCGGTTACGAATTCGGCGCAAGCCGTCGCGTCGGTTTGCAAAAGTATTTTAAACTTGGCGCACGAACCGAAGGTCCTCGAACAAGGTTTAACGCAGCTAGAAGAAGTACTTATTAAATTGAAGCCGTTATACGCGAATTTGGATCTTTGTAACGGTTCGAAATTGTTGAACGAACTAGCGGACGCACCTCATTTAGAATCCGCGTTCAGTACGGAATCGGCCACTCCGTTGTTACACGCGATGGGCGCGGCTCACGGATACGTATTGATGTTCGTACACGTCTGCCGAACCGGACAGAACGATATAAGAACGTTATCTCTACAACATTGGGGCTCGGAAAAAGGAATCCAAGTGTTGAAGTGCTTAGCGGAATTATATACGTCGTTAGTTTGGGAAAGTACGTTATTATTAGCGCTGTGTAGCGACGACGTTATCCCGTCAGATTGCGATTTCGGAAGAGAAGACATGGAAAGATTAAATATACCGCCGATAGAAAGGGTAAGATTTAGAACCGTTATATATCGAGTTTCGACTTAACGACATTTTTATTTTAGCCCGAGACTAGTAGCGATACGACGGGAAACGTCGCCTCCGCGATGGAAGCGCTTACGACGAACCCTCAAACGGTAATGGACGTCGACGGGGAATGTCAGTCGTCGAGTAAGCCGACGACCGAGCAACTACGGTACATCAAACCCCTCCTAGGAGCTTCTTCGCGTCTCGGAAGGGCTTTGGCGGAACTTTTCGGGTTACTGGTGAAATTATGCGTCGGTTCTCCGATTAGGCAAAGGCGCGGGCAAAATATCGTCCCGACACCGGCGTTCCCGAGTCCGCACGCGCAGTCCGTCGCTACCGCGTTAAATTCGCTACTGGCGAACGGATTGAATTCCGATCGGCTACCGCCCAGCCCCGTTCCGAAATTTCGGCTTACGTTTTTGATTTGTAGCGTCGGATTTACGAGTCCGATGTTGTTCGACGAGAAACGATACCCGTACCATTTGATGCTGCAAAAGTTCGTGAGTTTGGGCGGGCAGACGACGTTCTTTAATACGTTCCGATGGGCGTTGAGCGCCGGAGGGACTATTCGATTGGAAGACGGAATCGAACACCCGAATTTACCGGAAGGTACCGGAGAATTCTTGGACGCTTGGTTGACGCTTCTCGAAAAAATGGTTAATCCGAAAGCGATTTTGGATTCGCCGCACGTTATTACTACCAAATCTCAAACCGCGTTCAAAGCGCTCGCTTTCGACCCTTTAAAGTATCTCATTCAAATCCATAAATTAGCGTTCGAAGCCGTAATGCTGTTATGGGGTAAGAAACCGCTTCCTAACTACGGAATACGTATGAGCGAATCGATTCTATCGATTCTACGACACATTTTGCGAGGAGAAAAAATTATTAAAGATCGCTTAAATAAACAAGACGATAAAACTGGCGAAGGTACGCCAAATCCCGCACCGGCGAGTGCGGTAACCGGTAACAACCGCTTAGAAAATGAAGTAAACCAAGAAAGTTTACGTCAATTGATGGATATGGGCTTTAGTAGGGAACACGCTACGGAAGCTCTTATGCATACGATGAACGTCGAACAAGCTACCGATTACTTACTAACTCACCCGCTTACGATGCAACGCAACGTCGGAATGGACTTGGATATGTCGGAAGACGACCAGGTTATTCAAGCCATCGCGATCTCCTTAGGAGAGGCCGGACCTTCGACCGAAGTGAAGAAAAAAGAAGACGACGACGTACATCCGTTATCCGAAGACCAAATTGATCATTTCACCGAGGGAGCGCTGGACATTTGCTTAAATCTCGTCGAAGAAATACCGGAATCGGTATTTAAAGTTTGCGATTTATTAGTAACGATTATGAAGCGTAAGGGTCCGGAATTCCGAGATCAACTTCTCAAAGATTTCTGCGATATGCTCCGAACGATCTACATGAAATACGAAGTGTTTATCGACGAATGCGAACCCCTGGAAAAGATGGATTTATTCACGGAATCCCACAAATGTCTGCGATTAGCGCATTACACTCATTTATACACGTTATTCTTCGAGGTACCGCCTTACTTTGACATGAAAGGCGCGTGCGGTTTGGCTATATACGAATCCGGTCTGATTCCGTATTTCATCAAATTAATGGGAGTCGCGGAACGCGTTTTAAGATCCAACCAGAACACTGCCGTTCCGAAATGGTTAACTCCCGTCATATTACTGTTAGACTCGTTGGGAAAAGTCGCGGTCAGCACCAGGCGTAAAAGTCGCATGCATCGGGTGACTAAACGCGTTTGGAAATGGTACGACGTCGTTTCCGGAAAATGGCAAACTTACTCGGCGGCCAACAACAAGATTATCAACGAAGCCTACTGGAACGGAGAACAGACGACGAGAATTACGTGCGGTCGCCGACGTTACACGATAAGTTTCACTAATATGCAACAGATAAACGAAGAGTCTAGCAACAATCGTCCGATATGCATGACCCCCATAAACTTAACTTTAGATCGATCGTCCGGCGGGAATCCGGAATACTACGAGAACCGTGAATTCGACGAAGTGACTCTAACGGAGAAAGAAGCGAAACGCTGCGTCCCTATCGCGGGATTCTGTCGTAGCCACTCTCTCGATATCGTCCGATGTTGCGTTAAATTAATTACCGCCAACATAGATAAAGACACCTTACACGCCATAATGCGTCTGTGCTTGAGATTAACCCAAGACTTCGATATCGCGAAAGTATTCGTGAGCGAAGGCGGCGTCACGCGATTGCTTCAATTGAAGGAATACATGGCTTTTATCGGATTTCGTACCTTAGCTACGTTGCTAATCCGACACACCTTAGAGGGGCCTTCTACGCTAGCCTACGCTATGGAGAAGGTGATGAGGGGACGTGCGTTGCCTTCGACGCCTCCTCCCTACAAGGAATTGATGTTTATGTTGAGATCTTTGGGGAGCGCTGTCTCGAGAGATCCCGAAACGTTCCTTTCGGTCGCCAAGGAGACTTTGAGGATCGACACCACCAGTTTTCGCAGATGTGAGTAGTTATCTATAAGTTGTTTTACTTTTCGAGTGCGCCTCGTAAAATAATCTTTGGGAACGAGGTGACACTCGTTACGAATATATTTTTTGTTATTTTTTGTTTACCGTTATCTCGATAGCTGAGGAACCGGATAGTCGTATGCCGATGACAACCGAACCGTCGAATAGAACTCAAGCCCCGCAAATAATCCAACAAGAGTCGACGGAGGTTATATACGAATTGCTAAACGCTTTAATTTTACCGATCGATAACTCGAATTCCACGGAAGAGGACAACTTCGAGTCCGCACGGCAACAAACTACCGCTCAAACGAGTAGCGCCCGGGAGTCTATGTGCCAGCGTGCTAGTTTGCTATTGAGTAGCGGCGCCGGGAACAACGACGTCCTTAACATCGAAGGACAGGACGATAGATTAGCGTCGAGATTGTTCCCGAGCACCAGCGAAACGAACTTAGACGCGAAATCGTCGGAATCGAGAAGTCGGCCGATTCTAGCTAAGCACAACATCTTAAAGATTTTAGCCGACGCCGTGGTTTCTTACGCGGGAGTAGCGAAAATTATAACGGAATATTCGTATAAAGCGAAAAGTAGCGAACACGTTTCGGAGGAGTGTACGTGTTTAGCTTTCTTGTTCGATAAAATTTTACCGATCGTCGATGAAGTTTCCGATCGCGATTGTTCCATTATGTGCAAAAATCTAATATCGGGTATCGCTTCTTGTAACCACTCGCCTGACGCTCAGTCCACCTTAGTCACCGAGGTCCGCGCCGCGTTGATCCGAGCTTTGTTACTCCCGGAATCCGGTGAGAAACACAAACGACTCCAACACGTTACCACGATGATATTAAACATGATCGAACAATGTCCGCCGGTCCAACGCATTAGAATCTTCAAATCGCAAACGTTCAATTCGAACGTTAACAACATCGCTCGGTTAATGTTACGAAAGGGAATATTTAACGACTTGGCGAGGGTGCCGTATTGCTTAGATATGTCTAGCCCCAACTTTCCGAACACGATCAATTCCGCTTTGAAACCTATGGAATGCCTATCTAAAATCGCTAATCAACCGATAACGGGTAGCGTTACTAGAAGCGTAACTGAAAAACGACCTAGGATTAATATAGACGATAACGGTACGACTCACAGCGGAACGACTTCCACGGAAGCGACGAACGCTCAAGGGGAGGAAACGGTCGAAGACACCGAAAATACGGAACACGATTTATCCGCGGTCGCTTCGAGTCTAGAGGGCAACCCGATAGCGTCGAACGCGATGGACGCTAACGTTTTGGACGATATTATGGAGAGATTGTTGGAACGCGGTCCGAACGTCCCGTTGGATACCACCATGGATTTGGATGACGATACCAATATGGGTTACGATCACGAAAGAGATGCGACAGTCAGTTTGTTCGGGTTTGAGGTTAGATCGATTGTCGAATTAATTGTTTTTAGGAGGAATTAATGAGTACCGACTCCGGAGAATCCGAAGACGAAGTGGACGACGACGAGAACGACGAAGAGAACGAGGTGGAAGACGGAGACGGAGACGGAGACGACAACGATGACGAAGACGACGACGACGAAGATATAGACGAAGGGGACGAGGACGACGAAGATAATAATTACGATGATTTCGAGAACGGTAACGTTTTCTATGTAGTTTGACGTTTAACGTAGACTCTAGCGCTAATAGCAGTAATTTCATTTTACGCTTTTATTTTTCTTTCCTTTATTATTAATCTTTGAGTTGGTTTATTATTCGATAATTATTTTATTGGTGATATTTTGTGTTGTACAGTCCCTAACATGGATAGAGATGAAGATATTGTAATGATGCAATATCCAGATGATTCTGAAAATGATTCTTTGCCTGTAGTTCGTTGGAACGATAACGGATTTGCTATACCTTTGTTTGAAGAAGCCGCTAATACTAGTGACCAGTCGGGTATGTCGTGTCTAATTTATATACCTTATCGGTTCCTTATCGGTTTACGTGTTTATTATTACTTAGCTCCGACGACGCATCCTCTCCTGGTCTCCCGCCACAATTCCGAGAACAACACGGCCGCGACGTCACGTACTCAAAGGACGAACAGGCCTCGCCGCTACCAATACCTCCAGCTCGGAACTCGGAGTTCAAACCCGCCCGTCATCCTTCAGCGACTGCTCGGTCCGACAGGTCAAAATATCCACCTCGGATCGAACCAGATGCTCAACTCTCCGGCATTAAGAGATTCCACCCGAGTGGTCGTCATGGATAACTTCGGAATATTCCCTTCCGTCGAAGAGCAAATCGACTTTGTAGACCAGTCCGGATATCTCTTCGGCCCGAGCATGATGGCGACCATAAACCACATCCCCGTCGCGTTGCATTGGTGGAAAGAGGAGTCGAGGTTTATCGACGGAGAATCTATGCACGATATCGTCACGTATATATGCAATAGATTGGCTCCGACTCTGTTGAAGCATAAGTACATCGAGATGGCCGAGAGGAAACGCAAACTGGAACAAGAAGAAAAGTTGAAACAGAAGTTCAAGCCGTTAGATGCGACGAGGCAAAAGGAAGAAGAAAACCGGGAGCAAAGTGGCGCGGGCGGAGCGACCGCCGGAAGCGAAAACGCAGATACTAGGACGGACAATATGGAGAACGCTATTTACGAATCCGATGAAGAGATCGACGGAGTGCCGATCGACGAATCTCACTTTAACGTCATGAACACGTCCGTTCCGAGTCATTCAAATATTTCCGATTCGACTAATCCACCGGAGCAACAGCTTATTCGTGTCGTTAACTCGTTAGGTAAGATTTCCGTACGTTTAGAAAATATATAAATACGTACGTATCGAAAATTTCTTAGATATGCGTCAAGAAGATCCCCCGCAGTCGAATAACTTCATGTTCCCGAGCAACCTTCCCTCTCCGACTCGCCTCGACGTGGAAACCTGCCGAACAGACGAAAATTCCGAGCAACAAGAGGAGCAGGAGGACCACGAGGAAGACGACACCGAAGACGACAACGTGGACCCCGTCGGAGCGGCGGCCAACCGATTCGCGAATTTCTACCAAAGATCGAACCTTACTTTCAACACTACGAGCTTGCTAAGGCCTTTATTCCATTATCCGTCGTTGGGTACGGATACTTCGACGGACGCTCCGAGGGAGACACAACAGCAACAACAAACCGAAGCACCGCAACCCTCCGAACAGAACAATCGACCCGCAGAAGAAGGGTCTCCGGCCTTACAGTCGACCAGCGATCAGGCGTCTACGAGTCAAGATCAAGTGAGTAACGATAACGCACGGAATTTGGAAGTGAACGACGATATTCCGGAAGGAGTCGATCCGTCGTTCCTAGACGCTTTACCTCCGGAAATGAGAAGGGAAGTGTTAGAACAACACAGACTGTTACGATTGCAACAAAGGATTTCGTCTACCGCTACGGCCGCGACGACCGATCAGGCGACCGCGGGAACGTCGAACGAAGTTAGCCCCGAATTTTTAGCCGCTTTACCTCCGTCGCTTCAAGAAGAAGTTTTGACTCAACAACGGTTAGAGCAACAACGACAAGCCGCCGCGCACGCCAATCCGGACGAACCCGTCGACGCGGGCGCCTTCTTCGAGACGTTACAACCGTCTTTACGAACGATGATCCTTTCCGATATGGAGGAATCTCAGATGTCCGTGTTACCTCCCGATTTAGCGGCGGAAGCGCAGACGTTACGTCGCGATTGGGAAGCGAGGAATCGACAGATCGTCCAAGAGCGATTCTTCCACAGCAATTTGACGACGATTATTAGACATTCGGCGAGAGGAGGTCGGACTCGTTTTACGTCGTTGTTGCCTCATCGACAGAGGTGGAATTGGGGCCCGAGGGGGGACATGATGCCTCAAAGTGGGTCGGCCGCGAATATCCGTATTAGAGGTCGACAGTTGTTAGATCACGAATCGTTGTCGTGTCTCCTGGTTTTATTATTCGTCGACGATCCTAAATTGAACACGGGCCGGTTACATAGAGTGATAAGGAACTTGTGTTATCACATTCCGACGAGAGATTGGGTCGTTAAAGCCTTGTTATCGATCATCGATCGTAGCGTCCACGTGAAACCGGACGAGAACTTGAATAAACCGAAAAGGTTGCCGAGACCGGGACCTTTGACGAGTAAACTTTTAACGGATTCCAAGAATATGGGTAACGGAGCGAATTGGTTGAACATCCGAATGGAGGCGGCGCTAGGATGCCACGCGAACGTCTTCATCGTAAATAAGGCGACGGGGAAACGTAACAACATTACGATTTCCATTCACCCACAAGCGGCTCCCGTCGTGTGTCGTAATGCGCTCGATTTATTTACGTCGCTCTCTAGAAGCTTTCCGACGTTCTTGCTACCGTTGAAACCCAAAGATAAAAGTAAACAATCTACACCGATGAAGTACAAGAATGAATCGACGGATTTTTGGGATATGCTACTCAAATTGGACGCCGCGAGCACGAAAAAAGGAAAGAGCTTAGCGAAAACGCACAGCAACCTTAACTTGAACTCGGAAAGTGAGAATACTTCCCTTAGTTTCGAACAATCGGCGTTCGGGCAGTTACTAGTAATGTTATCGTCGCCGGTAATCCAAGGTAGTATTCCGCTAACGGACAAACTATTGAGATTGCTTTCCGTAATTTCCATGGGTATGCCGGAGCTGTCGAAATCGACGGATTCCTCGAGAACCAACCGAGTGACGTCGCAGAATTTCGAGAGCGTTTCTGCCCCGGAGGCCGCACTTAACCTAGCGGTAAATGTTCTAACCTATAAAAGTTGCTCGGAAGAAGGATTGGAAGAAGTTACTACTTTATTGTTGAATCTATC
>JAUIMR010022234.1:0-17687 GCA_032191635.1 Sarophorus costatus
CAATGCAGGAGCCTCCACATCAAAGGCTGCTGATTCAGGAGCTTCTATGTCGAAAGGTAATTTCGCAGGGCCCATGTTAGAGATACTTTAACTTAGAAATCTCTTCACCCACTTGTACCTGAACCGGTTTTTATACAAGCTAAGGAATATTAGGCAGAAAAATCTTACAAATGTTTTTAGTTTCCCAGTATTTAATAAGTTGATTGCTTTGATTCATAGCTTCAAAACGTTTGAGTCGCCGTGATTTTGACCGCCCTTTGCCTCACCTAAATGAGGACGAACGCGAGTTTGCCATCGATTTGTTGAAGAATCCGCACAAGATTATAGAGATATGCTGGTTGAAGGGATGCTTGAACACAAAGCCATTAAAGGGATGTCGCAAGTGCCTGCTTACCTACTGCGTCCCGCATGCCCCCCGAGACGTGCACGGATGCTTCGGGTACACCAACTACTACAAAGCATCATCTCTTAAGAAAGTTGCTTGGCAACTTAGTTCAGCTAAGGTAAAGGTGTTAGGTAGGGATGTAGAAACGAAGGCAATAGATCCTGCGTTGTGCGGCTGCCGCGGTCCTTGTAGCCAATGTATTTTTGCCCACTTGTACAAGCGTTTCTTTGGCAAGAGGTGCACTGATGGTGAGTTTAATATTTCTTTAAATAATTTTGGTTTAATAAATTTTTTAATTTCAGATTAAAATTTACTTTGGTACGATTTAAATCGTTGGAGGCCTTGTATTGAGCAGCTAGTTAAAGGATTTAAGTTTTAGTTTATTTTTGCATGTGTTCAATTATTTTATAGTGCTCTACAATAGCCTTTCTCGATAAGTATTATTTAAATCGTACTGTAATCAGCATTCTTAGTTACTTATCTGTGTTTTATTTTGCATGCTACCAATTATGTAAGGAAGTAATATTAATAATAAAGTTCTTAAAAAACACGGTCACTCACATGTTATTTAAACCTTATCCCTAACCTTGTAATATTATTGTTGTAACCGACATTTTCACTCTTGCAATCGATTACTGAGAATACTAACCGAAACCTCCTATTGTTCAAAAGCTACCTGAGACGCGCGTTGAGGTACTTTTTGACGACAGATGGCATCCGACTTTTAATGCAGACTATATTAGTCCAACGATATTTAAAAAGCATTCATTTGCAATAAAATTTTGGTTTTGTAGCACAGAGATATGGATAGCATAAAAAATGAATTGTTATTAAATGAAAGGATGTATGAATAGCAAAATATTTGTTTATGAAGTACTATTGTACTATAAGTATTTAGCTTACTATCTAAGAAACCGTGTTAAATTAGGCCTCTACAATACGGTAGCACAAACAATCAGTTCAGATAGGATCCTGTAATCCTGCAGATATCGTTCTTTCAGCGTACATAGGGTACGTAGCCTCGCCTAAATTAATGATTTTTTGTAGCATATCAGCAGTATGCTGAACCGGCCAGCGATATGGATTCGAATGGCAACGGCAAAAGAGGCATACCGAAACTTAGAGACATCATTAGGAGACAAAGACAAGATTCAGACGTAAGTGTCGCGTAGGGTCACCGTCATTTGCGCCATTACACAACCGCCAATAAAAGAGGTACCGACGAAATGACCTGCGTATGTATTAAAATTTGAAACCTCGTTTACTATTAGCTCGATACAATAACAATAAAACTACTAGTTCTTATTTTGATTCATTTTCGTCGCGTTCGTAATAATTTTAAATGTTTCGCAAGGTCTTAGATTTGTATATCAAATAAACAGAAGTTTTGTCATACAGTATCAGGGAAGAAAGGAATACCTGTATAATTGTTATATATTATTAAATTTTAATGAAAACTAAGTAGATCCTTTTTTTTCTACTTATTTTTGTACGTTCTTCCCTCTTTAAATTTGACCTTCGAAACTTTTTCTAGGGTGGTGGAGCGGATTCTCCGGACTTGGATTTCGTGTACGATGACACGGACACGGCGGCTAACGAAATTGCGGAGCTGTACAGTTACACGGAGCAGCCGGAGTTTCAGCTCAATGTCAAGGCGTTCGAGGACCAGATGGAGCAGTACGGCTTTCCGCCGAGCTGGCAGAGGTTGACCTTAGACGCGCAGAAGTCTGTCGTTATGAAACTCCTTGACCAGTTGGAGGTGAGCAACAAGACACTGCGAATGCGCGCAGCCCGCTGTATCCTTTACGTCTGCCAAGGCTGCTGGGCCGAGGTGCAGTCCGACGCTGAACAGCAGGAGTGGGCGCACAAGAATTCCCTATTGCTGTACGAGCTGGGAGTGTTTAGTGCGTTCACCGATTTGTTGAATATAGAGATCGAGTTAGTAAAACGAAAATCTACGTTTATTTCCCTTGTAATTTTTACTAATTAAAGGAACAGTGCAGCGGCGCACGTGGCTATGCGAAAATTGGCCGTGTCCTTGGCGGATAGCCAGGACCTTCGCGTAATCCTTTCCGTTCTATACACGATAACGGAGACGATAAGGAACGAAAAATTGTCCGACACTTTAGAGCACGAAGCGAAAGTAGAATCTTTTACGAGCGAAATAGTGAACGCTACGGGTGACGATTTACTAGTGATAAAACTTCTCGGCATGGTGACTAGGTTTTGCAGCGGAGCGGCTCCGCACTTTCCCATGAAAAAGGTGCTTTTGCTCTTATGGAAACTCATACTAGTGTCGTTAGGCGGAATGGAGGAATTACGGAAAATGAAAGCGGAGAAGCGAGCAAAAATGGGGTTGCCCGCTTTGGACGAGGATACGATGGAGATCGCGAAAAACATGAGGGCTTCCTCACCACCTGCCAGTGCCTCGGATTTACTCGAAATGCAGAATCAAAAACGCAATATTAGGGTTTTCAGAAAAGTGAGATTATCCCAATTTATTTGCAGATTTTACGGTATACATTTTTTCTCATTGCAGGGATTAACGAAACAAAGTTCCCTAGATGACCACGATCCGATAACGATGGTCCTCGAAAATGGCGGTATGGGTGGGATAGGAGAAGAAATTATGAAGGAATTATCGGAATGCGACGAACGAAGACCTATGGATAATACCGAAAGGCAAATCTACGGGGAGTATCAACAGAGGCCGATGACGCCTCCAGTACAATTACCGACCTCTAGGGGATTACCGTGGAAGCCGAAGGTCCGACAAAGAGACATTGACGTTTTTCTGAAAAATGCGAGAATGAAATTCATCGGATACGTCCTGCAGGATGACCGGGAAAGTTTAGCCGGTCTACCCCAACCTATTCACGAGGGAGTACGCACCCTTAAAGAGGTGATGACACACAAAGATTCTATTGTTTATAGACGTTACGATATTATTTTAGCATATGTACGTCTCTTTGGCCGATTTACAAATTCAAAAGGAAGAAGAAATAGCTCGTAATCCATTATCGTGTAAAGAAGAAGAGATTGAAATGACGCCAACCGAAGTTTTGTACCAGGCGATGCTACCAAACTTACCGCAGTATATGATCGCTCTCTTGAAGATTCTCTTAGCCGCAGCTCCTACCTCTAAAGCGAAAACCGATTCTATAAATATAATGTCGGACGTCTTACCAGAAGAAATGCCGTAAGTCAACCTCATCATCGTGTTTTTTCATTTTCCACGTTTAATATTTTTAGGATGACCGTTGTCCAATCGATGAAATTAGGTTTAGACGTTAATAGGCACAAAGAGATCATAGTCAAGGCCGTATCGGCTATCCTGTTGCTTCTATTGAAGCACTTCAAGTTGAACCACGTCTGTCAATTTGACTTCATGTCGCAACATCTGGTTTTCGCCAATTGCATTCCACTCGTGCTAAAATTCTTCAATCAAAATGTTATGAGTTTCGTTTCCGCAATAAACATGTATGTATCTCGACAATACCTTAGAAAGTTTCAGTAATTTTTATTATTCTAGGATACCGATTCTTGATTTCCCAGCATGTGTGATTGGCGATCAGCCAGAACTCACTGCCGAAAGTTTAGAAATAGGATACGCAGCCCCTTATTCATGGAGGAATATATATTCTTGCATAAATCTACTACGTATATTAAATAAATTGACTAAATGGAAACATTCTAGGATCATGGTGTGATATCGGAAACTTTTAAGTTATCGTTGATGGCAGTTATTATTTTTTTTAGATGTTAGTAGTATTTAAATCCGCTCCTATTCTAAAACGCACGTTAAAAGTACGTCACGCCATGACTCAACTGTACGTGCTTAAGTTACTCAAGATGCAAACCAAGTACTTGGGTAGACAGTGGCGGAAATCTAACATGAAGACGATCAGTGCTATTTACGCTAAAGTTAGGCACCATCTTAACGATGATTGGGCGTTTGGAAACGGTATATTAAAAATTGTTACATTTATACCGTTATTTTTCATTTTTTTTTCCTTAGATTTGGATGCGAGACCTTGGGATTTCCAAGGCGAAGAATGTGCTTTAAGAGCATCTGTTGACAGATTTAACAATAGGCGGTATACTACAAATACAAAGGTAGTATTTTGACGATAGTTTTGTTATCTATTGTGGCATTATTTCATTGAAGGATGCCGATTACGAACCGGTGGATAACTGCCTCAATAGCGTCCTAGGTACACAACACGATCTATCAGAAAGCTTTAAAAAACACTATAACTTGTGGTTGGAACAGGAAGTGTACGATGTGTCAATAGATTGGGATAAGCTCTTATTAAATTGATCGTTTCCGTTGCTCCTTGATACATCACATCGAAAGTATTGTTTACATTTGTGATTTATCCGTTAAATCAGTGTTTTTGTTTTATGTACTTTCTCGTAGTGACGATGCACCGTACAAAATACATATGTTTTGGTTTTTTGTATTAAATTATTTTTTTTATAATCATATTCATTTATGCGAATGTATATATTAGACGTAAAACACCTTAGTGAAAATATATGTTTGTTTATATCACAAAATATAAACTATTTGATAAATCTTTGCGTTATTTATGAAAAGTAACGACGCGTGTCGACCAAATGCCAAGTGTTGAGATCTCAAACGTTTTTATTTTTAATGCTAAAACATATGTGATGTTCTCTAGAGAAGTGAAATTTCACACCTGCAAGTACATATAAAGATTCTCCAGTACAAGTGTTGACACGCCATCACGATGACGGTTGTGAAACGTACGTTTAAAGATCTCGTGAGGGCCGTTAAAACTGGAAATTTTTACGAAGAGAGTTTATATTACATGGATAAGTGCTGGGGGTTGCACCCGCATTTCCCTGGATTCAATTCAAATATAAAATTTATATTCTTTTTGAGTTTATCGTTGTCTTATATCACTTTGACGATTTTAATGATTGTGGATGAATACGAAGGTATAGAATCGTTGAAGAAAACTGATATCTTGAGTCCAAGTATACAGGTGCAAATTATATACGATATACACGATTTTATAAACCCTTAAAATATAAAAACATTTGATCGTTTCAGGTGGCTGTCGTACTTTTGCAATATAAACTTAAAAAACGGGTTGTTAAAGACATAATCGAAAAAACCCAACGTTTCTGGAAAGTAGAAGACCACATGGATGATATCCAACGAGACCTACACTTGACAAGAAAATTCATGATATTTTACAAATCCGCTATTTTAGCCACAACAATTTATTATAATATCACAGCCATACTGAAAACGGAACCGACGTTACCGACAGAATCCTACAAATTTTGTGATCTGCACAATACCTATTGTTACTGGTCCATGTGTTTTTTTGTTGACATATCCGCTTTCGTTTTGGTTTGGGGAATATTTACGTTTGACGGATTTTTTGCCGGAACTGTTGTGCTCTCGATCAGTCAACTAAAATTGATCAAATACAAATTGGAACACTTAGACCTGGGGTCTCAAACGGAGAATAAAATGCAAAATAATCGAACTCTAATTGATATTATCGACCATCACTCATTTATTTTGGGGTAAGGTACCAACCGAACCCAAACCAATTCAGTTTTTATATAAAGTTTTAATAATATTTTAGTATCGTAGAAGACTTAAACTCATTGTACGCAAGAATTCTGTTCACACAATTCTCTTCGTTGATTTTTAGTATGTGTATTGGTTCATTTCTGCTTACATTACATGGGTAATAATACATTTACGATAGCACAAAAAAGAAATATTAAAAAAACTGTGTCGTAGCATGCCAACTGTGGACACGCTTACCCAATACGTTGTATATCTCAGCTGTATGTTTAGCCAAGTTTTTGTATATAGCTTTGGAGGCCAGGTCATTTCGGATCAAACCGCGAGCATAGCGGAATCAGCGTATAACACAAACTGGGTTTACGGTGAAATACAAGCGCAGAAAACTATATCAACGATTATATTAAGGTCTCAACAAGAAGCAACGATCTCCGTTGGCGGTGTGGCCAATCTTGATCTGAGGATGTATTTGTATGTTAGTACATATCTTTTTAAAATCTCATCTTCAGGATTATTTAATTTTTTTGTTATTACAGGCCACTAAGACGGCATTCTCCTTTTACACTATGATGAATCAAATGTACCACGGTGATGAAGAATAATTGAAGACTCATTGAACTTTTTTATTGAACGCTAAACTCATATAATACAAATACACGTAGATCTAGAAACACTTTCGAATATGTTCAAGCATCAAACAATTTTCATTTAACACAAAAAGACGTTTAGAGATAGAAACATTTTCAAAATAAACGTTTCAATCATAAAACATTTTTCGTGTAGCACAAAAACAAGTTATATAGCTAGAAACATTTCCAAAATAAACGATATTATTGCACAGAAAACGTTTCAAACATAAAACAATTTTCGTGTAGCACAAAAACACGTTATATAGCTAGAAACCTTTCCAAAATAACCGTCGTCATCGATTAGAAAAGTCTCAAACATCAAACTATTTTCACGCATCACGAAAACTCGTTATAAAGTTAGAAACACTTTCAGTACGCAAAACATAGATCTACAAGCATATTCAAAATAAACAACATTTTTGAATACCAAACTTTTCAAGCATTAAACAATTTTTAAGTAACACGCAAACATTAGAGAACTAGAAACATTATTGAAAAATTCAAATAATTTTAACGTAACGCAAAAACACATTATAGAAGTATAAATAAACATTTTGAAAAGAAATATTATCGGAAAATGTTTACTCCTTCTTATCACCTTGCTCTTCTTCGTCCGGCTTCTCTGGCTGTTCTTTACAGCTCACAAATACCTCCGAGTCGCTTACAGAACCGACGTCCGAGATATCATCTCCTTGTCTGGACGGTTCACGGCGGAACCTCGGACGCCTCGGTAAAGGTTTTAGCTTAATGGGAGGCTTCAACCTTTCGATATATCTTCTCTGTTTCTCCCTATGCTCGAGTTCCTCTCGAGTGATATTCCCCCTGATTCTAAATCCAGCAAACCTTTCCTCAAGGTACTCAATTTCGTCCGGTGGCACGTTTTGCAGTTTAAGATGCTGTCTAAACACGGCCAGATGCTCGTTCCTGTACTCCTGGTAATGGTACTTGAAAAAATCTTTCATCGCCTGTATACTATAGAAAAGTTGTTCCGCAATTAATGTGAAGAGAATGCCCGGGTATATATCCGGATTCGCGTTTAAGATTTCTGCCGCGGCCTTTAGCGTAGGGCCCTCTATTATGGACCATTCCGACAACGTACTATAAGCTCCTTCAGGTAAGTAGTCTTTCAGTTCTTCCACCACAGTGGACAATTGACGATCGTCGGCAGGTCTGTTGCATTGCAACGTGGTCAAAGGTTTTAGTACCTTCTCTTCTAACGTATAAACCGTTAGTACAGATTGGGTGTGAATGCTCGGTATTAATACGAGGATGCTTACTTCTCGCGTGCCCTTCTGAACGACGATCGTCATATTACCGTCAGTTTGATTGAGAACGTCCATGAATAATAAGTGTTGAACGAGACTTTGTACTTGTTCTGGTCGTCGCGCCACCGGAACTGGACGAGTCGGTGCGGGGAGTACATTGTACTCCGCTCTCCTCGAAGCATTATATCTGCTACTGGGATTAAGTAGTTCTATGGGGACGTCCGTTATTTCCGTCGGTATAGGAGCCGTCTCCGATTGTTTTGTCGGAACGTTCTTAGCGGGTCGGTAGTCCTTCGGGGTCTGTTGAAGGACGTAACACTTGCGTTGATGCATCGGTTCCAGAGCGACGTCGTATCCTGGTCCTTTCGGAGATACCTGGGATTCCGCGTCCACGCATTCCGTCAACTGAAGCGGGGGTATGTCACATCTAGGTGGCTGGGTATCGGGTATCAAAACCTTGATGAATCGCTGGCTCGGAATGCGTTCGGGAGTCGGAATCCTCGAAAATTGCTGGGTAACGGAACGCTCTAACGTTACACTCCTCGAATGTGGGCGAGAAATGCGCCGTTTCGAATCGTCCTCTTTCGAGTATCCTTCGGCAGCACGACGTTCTTGATACGCTCTCTCGTATCTTTCGGCGGAATAATCTCGTTTGGGATACGGAGGCGGTGGAACTCTGGTGCGACGATCTGGTGAAACGTATTGCTGGGTCGCGTAATCACCTCTTGAATATTGTTGTCTAGGGTAAAGTTCCTCTTGAGTCGCTTTCGGGTACGGTGGTGGGTAGTCGTATTTTCGCTCTCTGATCACCGGCGAAGGTTGTCGTCGTACTCTTGGGCGTCCTTCAGCAGCACGACGATCGGGCGATGCGATATCGGTCGCGTAATCACCCCTCGAATAATGTTCGCGACTAGGATAGTCCGGTTTCGGATATGGGGGTGGGGATTTGTACTCTTGTACGCTCGGGGAACGCTGTCGCGCGTACGGAGATGGACTACCCCTCCCGTATCTTTCAGGGGTATCGTATTCGGGGTATTTCTTCTGGTAACGTTGCGACTCTTGGTGTTTTTGAGCGGTGTAACGCTTAGGAATAGCTCCGCTCGAAGAATACTCCTGGTAAGTCCTCTCGCGTTGCTCCATCTGAGGAGGCTTGCTCGAAACGGATTTCCTAACGGCCACGTATCCTCGTTGACCGTCGTCCTCTCTCTCGTCCCTCCTTTGGGAAACGTCACTCTGCCTCCTCCCACGTTCGGGAATCCTTACCTGGATTTTAGGCTTTACAGCCCTCGCTTTGGTCGCGTACTCGACTTCTTCAACGGGATATCCCTTGTCCTTTCTAATCTTTCGTTGCTCCACGTAAATATTTTGGACTGGTTCTGCGAGTCGCAAACCGACTCTAGGGGTCTCGCTTCGTCCGGATTTCGCACGAGATAGGGGTACGTGGGTTTCGTATTCGCTCGTGTCTCGGCCGGTTCTACCGGTTAAGCGCTTCGATTCGGGAATCTGGGCCCTTACTCTACGCTTGGACGGAACTCCTCTTTTCGGTTCGGTACCTTGCGTCGATCTGGATTCCATCTGGAATTTCTCCTTGCGGCTCCTACGCTGGACCTTCAAGTCGGGCTTGGGGTAATCGTCGGGGCAGACCCGGAAACGTAGCGCCCTTTCCGCATGTTGTCCGATCGTGTAGGTCTTCGAACAGGACTGGGACCTGTGGATGTCTCTAGTGACACCTGCGGTGGATATTTCGTGGGAACGGGATCTGGCGGAGGTGGGTAGGGGGATAGCGATCGCCGGGGCCGAATAAGTATTGGAATCAAGTGCCGGATCGCTCGCTTGGTCGGAACTTTCCAATTTGGAAAATTCCATTTCGGAAGACGTATCCTCGGGCTTATCTCGCCACATATTTACGAAAAAGGCGCAACTTCACTGTTGTCAGTCTGAAATACGTCGAATTCGCGTTACTACTGTAATTTACGCAAACAATTGCCAAACAATACGTCATTTTTACAATACAAACAAAGGAACTAACCTTGAAATTGAAGAACGACGAAATATTGTCTCAAATTTCAATTGATTGCACGTCTACCGCCACTGCAACCCTAATTTGACACAAATCGACTATAATAATCAGCGTTTCATCACAAATTAACGTAAAACTTACCGACAGGACGGCAAACCCTAACGGAATTTTAGCAACGGCGCGAAGCCGATTGGCGCGCGAAGCTTTCTCACTTTTCACCACTAATATACAAGTCTATTTACACAAATAGTGTTTTTGAACGACTCACTTCAACACAACTTGCTCGCAACGACTCAAAAGCCGACACCAGAGAACTCTAGAACAGAGCAGTATGGTCCGCACGAACAACTTTGAGGGAAGCGTATGATAATGGCCGACGCCGTAGTTTGCAAATGTTTGCAAATGCGCCACCTATGGGTACCGATCGGAGATATGACAAGTATTTTCGCTATAAATTCGTAAATATTTTTGAAGTATTTATATATTATGAATGAAAAATATCCTTAATAAATGTTTGTCATGACAGATCCTATTTCATGACATTTACATTGTAATTGTAATTATTATGTCAACGACGCCATTGACATCTGAGAAAACGCGCGATTTTTAAAATGACGGTGCTTACTTTACGGTTTTCATAAAGAAAAATTGGCTACAAAAGCATGCTGAAAACGTTATTCCGGGTCAGTCTAAAAGTCGGAAGGGCAAGAATTAAAATCCTAGAGATTTGCCGCCCGGGTTGTCCGCTCCTAGAGCGGGCCCTGATAGGAATAAAGCAATGTTTGTCATATCTACAAAATAGAGACTAAAGTTTAATACAAAAGTTATAGAGTTTTTTTATGAATCTACAAGACTGTGATTTGCAGTATTGACAATCAATAATAATGTTATCGCCTGTAGATCCTGAAAAATTTTTGTATTAAACATTTTTCTGAAGTTTGAATGGCTTGCGAAACAAATTACTTTATTTAGTGCAAAATGTCAATTTTCAATCGTCAATATTTCGAAATCATAATTTTCTCGATATACTTGGTATAATTAAAATTCTAAAGGGCTTCAAAACATGCTATTTTTTGTATATATTTTTGTATGTACACTGTTTAATAACTTCCCCCTTAATAACTATCCTATTCGAAAGGACTCGGTATTCCAAAGCTAACTGTTTCGCAAAGGAAATCAGATTGGGAATCATATTATTTTATTATTCTCATCAATTTTAATAAATAATAATCCATTTAAATGCTAACAATTACTATATGATATTTTATTGTTACTAAAAATACTTTATACACTTATCCTATCGTCTGAGTACAATTTGTCGGGTGCTCCCAGGTAAACAAAAAAGTACTACATTACGGAATACATTTGCGGTAGATTAAATTCCTTAAAAACTAAAGACGATTAGAAAAAGAGAGCTACGCCATGATATAATACAAATACAATATACATAAAAAGTTAGAGCGAAAAATTTGCTTGCTAAATTCACACAAAAAAATTCACTTATAAATTACCTTAAAGTTAGTTTCAAGTCATGCGTTAAAATTCTAACAAAATGATATTTAATACAGATGGTTAAAGTAATATACAAACTTCCTTAAATGCGTGGCTAAATGAACACTGTAAGTTGCGTTAAGAGGTTTTAGAACCTCCCGTTGTTAGCGTTAAACTTGCGCTGGCAAGCTCGTCGCCTGCATCTTCGTCCGTAAGGTCTTTATGTCGTGGTCTATTCGCACCAGCAATCTCATTTTCTAATAAAATAGTCAATTTTTTACCATCAAAAAAAAATTATGAGGTACTTACCGTTTTGCGGTCACCGGGAGTCTTAAACCATACGTATACCATGTAACCTGGAATACAAAGCATCGAAGTGAGCGCTGTAAACCATCCGAAAAGATGTGCCCATAGAGGAAATTCGTAATTCAAATATTTCACCGGTGTCCATTGCACGATGTTGAAGATGAATACCCCCTGAAATAAATGATAATTTACTCTTCGAGTACGTGAAGTAAAATCAGGACTTACGATGCAAATTACAGGCGTGGTGATAGTCCAACAGATCTTCCACCATTTCATCGGATAATATCCTATCATCTCCTTGATGCCATCATAGAATCTATCAACTCCGAAAGCCCAAGAAATGGCAATACATTCAAAGAAAATCAAGAAGAGTAAACAAAAACCACTGACCGCGTAAGAATCCAGAATTTGAAAAACGTACATTCCACCCTGGAAAAAATTTTCGGATATTTATTTATTTTATCCAAAATTTCACCTCAAATATCTTACTTCCGATATACAAGACAATCCAATTAAATACGAAAGAGCGCAAACAATAGCTATGAATATCTCTTTCTTGCGTCTTAGTAAAACGGGCCACTCGTCTATAATAGCCGTAACGAACCCTTCCATGGTGCAAAATTGAGAATCGAGGCCAATTAGAAGTATCATGAAGAAAAACAGACAAGACCATAGAGGAGATCCTGGAAGTTGCAGTACCGCTGACGGATAAGCCAAAAAGGCCAATCCCGGTCCGGAGGCCGCTACTTCGGCCACGGGTTTTTGCTGTTCGTGCGCCATGAATCCGACAACGGAAAAAATCACGAATCCCGCAAACATACTAGTGCTGGAATTGATCGAGCATACGATCAATGCATCTCTGTAAACGTTACACCAATTAAATTAGGGTTATTCCAGAAGATCGCGAAATTACTTATAAACGTTGTTAGTAAATTTATTGTAACTTCCTAAAGCCACCAACGTTCCCAGACCTAAACCGTAAGAAAAGAAGATTTGGGTTACCGCGTCAATCCAAACTTCCGACTCGCTGAGCTTGGATACGTTGGGCATCACGTAAAATTTGATTCCTTCCATGGCACCTGGTAAAGTTACTCCGCGGATTAACAATATGGTTAATAGAATATACGGAAATAAAGCGGTGAAATACACGACTTTCCCCGTCCATTTCACCCCTTTCCATATGCAAAAGTAACAGACAACCCAGACTAGCAGGAGAGTTCCCGCCAGTTCCCATCTGATGCCACCGACGTGTTCGATACCGTCAGAAATCATCAAAGCTCGTCGCCTGAAATACAGGAATTTTGGAGGAATTTGGAAAAATTAAAGTTTTCTTACTCCCAAAATTCTTTCACGGGGTCCGTTAGTTGGGAAACGGTCGCGTTCGTGTATTGATTCAAAGAGCACATCTTTACCAAAGTGTTATTTTCGTTATATTGATCCCAACATAGAAGAGATCCGCGATCGTACGGGTTTATGCAGAATTCCGTGTTCCAGTAGTTATTGCACGTTCTCCACGGAACGTCTAAATAAGTAAACGGAATGGAAACGAAATTGCGTGAACTGATATTAAAAACTAACCTGATTGTAGCGACATAAAGAAATAAAATATTGCCCACGCTAAGATGACAATGTAGTAAATGTTCATCCAACAAGACATTACGGCGGCGGCATACCCGATACCTAAAAGTATCGTGATTATCGTCAAAGCTAGAAATAAAGTTGAAATTACCTTTAAATATTGGAGCAACTTTGAAAACACCCAATCCTCCTATGGTCATCATTTGTCCTAAAGCTAATTCTAAGAAGAACATCGGGATGCCAGCTAGAAACAAGGTGATGAAGTAAGGTACCAAGAAAGCACCTCCGCCATTTTTATAGCATAGGTAAGGAAATCGCCAAACGTTTCCTAAGCCGATAGCTAGACCGACCACCGAAAGGATAAAGTCTAATTTACTGCCCCACGTTCCTCTTTCGGGTACGTTGTTGTGTTTTGGCTGGATTTGGTTGGCTAACACCGATATACTCGTCGTGGTCGGTAGTTCTATACATTCTTCGAAGTGTCTATTTAAGTTAACGGTGTTCCTAAAGCAGTCTTCGAGTTCTTCGTCGGTGTCAGCCATCGTTGAGTGCTGCGTTCGCTTAATTTTGACTAGCTTCGATAGCCTCTTCTGAGGAGTTACTATTGTCCCTTCTTCTTTAACTTCTAACACTCGATTTTCTCTTACTTATTGCTTCTGAGGGTCATTCTGATCCAGTCAATACGCTGCAAGGAAAACAAAAACGTTTGATATAGAAGCGATGTAGACGGTAACGTTGGAGAGAGTGTTAATAAACGTCTATTACTCTTGATGGGTTGAAGTTACCAATGCAGATAATTACGGGTATAAAGGATGTCCTCAGTAAAATAGGAACTGGGGAGAACTGATACCGGGTCCTCTACTATTGGCTAACCAGACATGAATGGCCGCGCGACTGCAAGCCCCTGGTATATCATTTACTGGAGTTAATGCACATATCCTTTCCACATGGCTTTACACCACAATTGAAAATGTGTGTCACTACGTACGTAAAGACTGTGATTCTGATTTTCAAATGTAGTTCGGTCCTAAATATGTCGTATCCGAACATGAACTTATTACTCTTTTTTCTATCCAAACTAGTTTGAAACCAAACGGTATTTACACTTTAAAATAAAATGTTAAAGCTAAAGCACAAACTTGAAATATCAAGATAAGTAACGAAAACGTAAACTAAGAAAAGAATCGAGTTTACTTTGGGAATTCCAAAATGAAATATCAGAAAAAAATACAAAATGCACTTGCCTTTCTAAAAATTGTAATTTCAACACTAACTCCCGACGACACAGAATGACAGTCCGCACATGTATAGCTGAAATGTTCTACTAACTTCTTCAATAATTTGAATCTAGCAATCATCCTATCACATCATTTATTTCTAACGTACCAATCAGTTGGTGTGGTGGGGATACTCTGTCTGTGGTGCGTGGCTCTTTTCATACAATTTTCAAAGTGATAATCATACAAGATATTAATATGACACCAGCGATCTACTTAACTAGTATGTTGTGTTATTTATACATTCACGACGGAAGGGATTAGTGTCTAAGGAAGGATTTATCATAAATCTAGGTTAAAAATTTTTGCTGAAATCTCAAATTCCACTCCTGAGTTACATTTGGACACTAGTCAAAAAAATAACTCGTTATGGTTACTTTCAAAATCTAGTGTTTAAGAGAAATTAATTAATCTATTGTTTCTGCTGTTTAAATTGAATTAAGATAACAAAAAATCAAAACAAATTAAATACAAAATAAATGATTGTACTGTAACATCCTGCCATTTATTGCATCATTTTGGGTTTCTCCACATTTTTGCATCACTAACTTTCATTATGGAATTCCCGGTAATTTCTCAACGATCATGCCTACCCAATTTTTTTTTTCTATATCTCATAACTAATATTAAAATCTTTGGTTTAAATTGCACGCGTATTACTGTCGACAGACGCCATAGCGGACATGAATGATTTTTTGAAATGACAGGATGCATCCAATACCATTAAAACAAGGCCCGGGACTGCAGTTCTTCGTATGTAGAGATGATTTATGACATATTTTAATACGCGTACGAGCGTTTTCAATTGGACCGAACGGCGTCGTGTCTAAAACGCTCCTTTTGATGACATTTTCGACTGTACGACGCGAAACGTCCACTATTGCTCAAGATCACCTTCCCGAAAAGAAAAAGAAAGTGAGGGACTAGGTGGGAGAGAATGAAAACACAGAATAGAGTGAGTCCACACTTTCTTTAGTAATGTTTTGTATTTGGGTCATACACATTACGACCGTTTCCTTCAGCGATCAGTGAATTAGGATGAGACTGTCGGCGCGACTTCTCGGTAAGTAAATGACTTCAATTTTTAATTATTTCGCGTTTAAAACATTTCTTATTAGACGACCTTGGCCTTGACGAACGGAGAAATTAAGAGAAAGTTATCGAAATGAGATATATCTTAAATACATCTATCTGTAAATCATTTGGATATTTATTTCTACCTCGAAGTGACCGCGCGGACTTTTTAAACATATAAATAATGGCTATTTTATGAGCGGCAATTAACCCTTAACGCTACCTTTTAACCAATCTAATACTTCCTGAAGATTGCCATGTAATCCAGGACAATGTTTCCGTTTGAATCACTGCCTTCAAACCGGATATAAACCATTTTGTTATTCCGATTTTTACATCCTATACGTTCATTAATATTTCGAAGAATCAAACTCTATAATGCCGTATTGTTCAATTAACGCTATTTTCATCTTAAAACTTTCACCAAAATCTCGACACCCACTTTTTTTATCATTTATTTTTGTACCAGGTTAATCTCAGTATTGAAAAAATGTAAGATGGATAAAGTACTGGTATTGATTTATATTTATTTTTACGTGTCGACATCTTTTGCCCCTGATGCTACATCAGGAGTTTCTAGTAGTTAAAATTAACAAAATTGTCATTTACTTTAACCGTATAAGCCACCTTTGCGATCTAATCTAAGATTTTTTTTTCTTATAGAAATCCTCGTAATCGTTGTTTCTATCACGCTAACGAATTCTTCGCAATTCTATCAACACGAAGAGCCCGTGCGTGCGTACTCCGCAACTCCAGTTCGATGGCTGAGAAACGTAAGGTCATACAACACAAATCCCTACATTTACTATCGTCAACCGGAAAGGGAAATAGTCCCTTATAGAAGCTCCGTTTTGGAAACGGTTGGGAAAATAACGGACACCCTAGGGGCTTTGAACACGATCGGACAATATATAGTGGACGTGACGAGGGATACCAAAAACATCTCCAACATTCCAAAGGATATTCCGAACGCTCTGTACACGTTGAGCAAGAACGTCCTTGGCAGGAATCTGACGGACACCATCGTACCTTTCGTCGGGGAGCCACAACAAATTAGGAGGGACGTGCAAGAAACCACTCCCGTTCCTCCTTATTCCACTAGTATCACGACGACGGAAAATAGTGTACAGAGTTGTACCACGCCTGACGGAACGCCAGGGTAAAAAAATTAATAGAATAATTTAGTAACGACCACTCTAATTCTACTTGTAGGATATGCGACGATTTAAGTAATTGTCCACAACTATTACTCAATCTTCAAGATTTACGTCAGTCGCTGTGCTTCAAAAGCCTCTTCGTACCAGGTGTCTGCTGCCAATCTCAGAGGGAACTTTTACAACAACCATTTTTGTCCACCCCAACGACAACTCAGGCTCCGACCAGCACTACGACTCTCGCTCCTCAGAACTATTATCCGGTTACCACCTCTACCCCGTTTCCGGATATAGAAGTTGAAGGTAATTGGAAACGATCTTGAAGACGGAGATAACGTGTAAGTTTTTAGATTGTGGCCAACAGGAAGACGAACAATTCCGCGTAGTCGGCGGCGTGGAAGCTCCGCCTCAAAAATGGCCGTGGGTGGGAGCTATCTTTTTACACGGAAACAGAAAAGTAGAGTTCTGGTGTGGAGGATCCCTCATTTCGACCAAACACATCCTCACAGCCGCTCACTGCACGAAAGACGCTAACGATAGACCGTAATTGTTATATTGGTATTGAACTATTAACGCATTATTATTTATAGTTTCTTTTTGGCTTTAGTTTTGCTCCTTATCAACTGTCGGTAAGACTCGGAGATGTCGATTTGAAGAGAACCGACGAACCGTCCAATCCCGCGACTTACAGGGTGACGCAAATCAGGAGGCATGAAAAATACAATAGAGTGGGTTACTATAACGACATAGCTATTCTTGTAGTGGATAGAAGAGTTCAAAGGTCTAAGTATGTAATTCCGCTTTGCTTACCTCCTGAAAGTCTGCGATACGAAACGTTCGAAGGAAGAAAGAGTACCGTGGTCGGATGGGGGAGCACTTATTATAGTAAGCATTCGATTTTCTCAAATATAAATCTAAGTACGAAGGCTTTCACTA